>JAOXJJ010001168.1:404157-420320 GCA_025769935.1 Phoenix roebelenii | reverse complement strand
TAACCGTTACACCAAGTGATATTATATTGCTTTTATATGCTTTGATGCTCTCTTTCACTTTGTTAGAATGCTCCAAAAAGTTCCTTATATTTTTGCCACACAAGCTGGCTGTGAGTGATGAAAGATAGTGGTTTGACCAATTGATTGTGATGTGGCTGGTGGGGAAAGGTTAAATGAGAAGTAGAATTGTACAAATCTTTTCTTTAGAATACAACAAATACAAGTCATGTAAACATACAAGTGTATCTGGCTAGCCTTTTCTTTAGAATAAAATGTATCCAAACCTTTATTTCTGTTTCTGCTTATGTATAAGATATTCGCACCATGCTCATAATGCCCCATTGCCTTATAGTTCTCGTTCTTGTGATGGAAAATGCTCACAATTGCTGGGATTCTAATACCTTGTTTTCTTTCATGTTTAGGTATGGTGATGTGCGGTGACTTGAAGGCATCCTGGAAGCTGAGTTAATGACATCTGGTTTTAGAGGTTTTTCTTTTAGAATTCAAAGCTGATGTTTTATACCAAGACCATTTACTGTTTCTGCAGTCTCCCCTTTACAGATGTGGAACTTAAATTTTTTCCATTAGAAGGTTATTGCATTTTGGTTTGTTTCCTCTATTAATAAATTAACCTGAAATCTTGTTCGGGTCTAGAACAAACCCAGGATTGAGAGGACAGATCCGCTTTGGAGAAGTGATGATTACCATATCCATACTGAGGTAGGAACTGTTTAAGTAGTTGATCACAATCTTCAATTCTGGCTGGGGATTAGTTATATGAAGCAATAAGTCAACACCTGGCACATCACAGGAGGCATTGGGCCAACCCTAACCACAGTTCTGAAAGATTATTGTTTGGTGTCGCGGTCCCTTGAAAATCCTGTAAATCTAGGCTAATCTTGGCTTTTAAGCATTTATTTAATAAAGCATGCAGCAGCTTTTAAGATGAGGGATTATGTTCTCTCATTATTAGGAAAATGCTTATTCATCAGGATAAACTAACGAAAATGTGCTTAGCCTGTGGGACTCCATGTGTTAGTGGTGGAGTTTCCATATAACTTGCGTGACGTTAGTTATTGGGTTCCTTAATAAGTGTTAGGTCCCGTGGCGCCTTTTAATTTGGGTGCAACGCCTAAGTTTTCAAGGTGGAAAAAAGATGCTTAAGCTCTGAGTTCATCACATTGTCCAAATGTGATGCTGCCCATCACCCACGGTCCAAGCTGGTAGTCAGGATATTATTTGCATATGAAATCTTGCAAGCAATGATGGGAGACGATGTTTGCTATACACGATCTGATAAATGTATTCTTTTTTTCAGTTGATGTATTTCCAGTTCTTCCCGAGTCCAACAGTTAACCTGTTGCCGAACATAGGGTTACATGTGATTGATGTGAATATGTAGAGTCCCCTGCAGGCTTGAGAGAGGTAGTGTTTTATCGTGGACTAGAGCTTGGGAGGAGAGGAGAGTAATCAATATGGAGAACGTATTGTAAACACCCCGGAAGGCTTGAGTTAGCCTGACATGCTCGGACATCAATATTTGATCTTTTCGTGTTCCCATTTAGAAGGATATGATATGACGCCAAAATAGTCGCAGAAAATTTAAGAGAATATAAAAGCTTGCAGCATCAAAGTGGAAGCACAGTTAGAATGGAGCTTTGCTTCCACCAAAATGGTCCAAGTTCAAAATGTGAGTCACATGGAATAACCTACAAATCGAAAGGAATATGAGCAAATTTTCACCGGCAACAAGCATTCCCTGATGAAAAAGAGGCCCAATAAAAGTTGCTACACGGGCGAGATTTCCTCGTCTTCTTCCCCTCCCTCCCTCATCTTCTTTTGGTCTAGCAAAAAAAAAAAAAAAAAAAAAAGAAAGAAAGAAAAGAAAGCTTGCTAATATAAACAAGGTGGGCACATCTCTTAGATCCTCAGAAAAGTAGTACACCTGCGTGATTGACATTTCCTGGGATTTCGACATCTGAGATTTGTTACAGCTTACGCGTCCCAGGTCACGTGTCCCGTAGCATTTGATATTGGCTTCCCTCCATCTCCATCTCCATCTCCATCTCCATCAACAAATCCCTGATAGCAGTGGCAAGTGTGCTCCCACCTTAAAGAAGGACCAGGGGACAAGGGGTGTCGATCATAAATAGGTGGTACTACCCCTATCTTTTCAAGTCTACCACAACAACGCTTATGTTGTCTTTACTGCCCCGAGAGATTGCAAGCTCAGCCAACAAAAAAGCAGCAGCCTCGGCAGCAGAACGCCCGGTAACTGCCTCGGGGAACATTCTTGCGGTCCGACCACTGAGACATCGTCTTGTGAGCCTGCATGCCACCTCATTAGACACAACATCCCACAATCCATCACTAGCCAATATAAGGAACTCGTCCTTTTCTGTTCGATCGATCACGTTGACCTCTGGTTCTGAGGTCACATATGGTTTGAGGTAGTAGTCACCTGCACGAGTGGAACAAATGGCCAAAATAAGAACACAAAAAAATCTCTTCAACAAATACACCACATATTACAGAATATACACCGGCATGATCTTCATGGTTGATGTGACTCACTGATCTCCTGCCATGCCATTCATTTGATGGACCCCTTTATAGACATGTATGAAATAAGAAAACACTTTCACTTGCTGACACACTAAAATCTCCTCATTCCAATGCTTCAAAACAAGAGCATTTAGTTAGGCAAGATCGCTGAACTGGATATCTACCCTTCAACAGACAAGGACTTTCGAAACTTCCAGTCCAAAATGTGATCAATGGGGTATGTAAGTGAGATTCAAATTCCAACTGACATGACACAGCATAGTGTGCACCAGTCAGTCAGAAAGCAGCTTCAACATTGTCTGAAATGAATATATGTTCAGTTTCTATACACACTATTTGAAAGGCTCATGCAGTGCTAGATTAAAGAACAATAATTCCTAATATTGTACTGATTCACAGTATTTTAAATCATTAAATTGGCATGACTAAAACTAATGGAATAAAAAAAAGAAACCATGTTACCCTGCAACTTCAAGAACACCAGACATGAGAGTTATCAGAATGTCAAAAACACATTTATCAAACTACATCCCACAAGGCATGGAGTCTTAACTAACCTCTAAGATCTAAAAACATGACGAATTTCAGAAACCCCAATTACTTGAAAATTTAAAATTGTTCCCCAAACATGTCGAGTTGACAAGTCACTCTATAAGTCTTCCCCCCCATTGACAGTCTGCCCGGTACCAAGTACGTTACATTCTACACAGTGATTTAAGTTATAGGAGGCACATGACTCAGCTTAAATATATGAAGTTTGGGTCTATTAGCTACAATGGATTGAAATCAACAGATCACGGTTACTGTATCATTAAAGCGTAATTGCAGATAACCTGGTAAACTCTAAGTTTCAGTTTTGATTGAAGGTTTTCTTAACTATCACTGCCAACTATCATTAAGTAAATCCAACGTGAGTGTGGCTGCTACAGGAGAAACATACCGATGGATCTAGAAGTAGCCAGCACTCCTAAGACACGGTAACCGTTCCAGTTGATGATCCTCCCTCCAGCGGCTTCCACTCTTTCCATCTCATCTGGCCTGTCAGGCTGTACAAGCAGAAAATTCTCACCATTATTATTTTAGCGTACCTACGTAAGCAGACACATTAAATGCATAAGCAACCAAAAGACATGGCAGACAAGTCTTAGAACTCAACAAGAAGCTTAGTTAAGAATCAAAATAGAGCATCCAGCATTGCATCACACGTGCCAGGAAATTCAGGAGCCTAATGAGAAACGGTGCTTGTGAATTTGCGTTAAGCCACTGTGTCTACAAACTGCAAAAATTAATATCATGCATATTTTATGAAAGATGCATTTAATCAAATCCAAGATGACTCAACATTAACAGGTGAGTGAAAAATTTCAGATCAATATTCAACAACCCATATGATCTTGCAAGCAGCCATCGCCAATCTTAGATAGGAGTTGATGCATGCGTTCTACAATCTGAGGCAATTTCCCTTGCTGATGAGTTCTCAAATGTTAGCAAGTAGCAACTCTGCCAATCATAAATCATGATTTCTTAGGATATAGTCCAACCAGACAGAACTGACAGAGCACACATTCCACAAACTAGAATCAGTTAAGGGCGTAGCAAGTAGCAACCTTCCCAGTCATAAATCATGATTTCTTAGGACAATCAAACCAGGCAGAACTGACAGAGCATACATTTCACAAACTAGAATCAGTTAAGGATGTATTCTGATTTGCCCGCTAAATTGTAAGTTATAAAGAAAGGATCTATGATGATGGTTGAGGATGCAGTCTGACATGATAGTTGCTATTTATATATTACAAATGATTGCATGTCTATGTATAATGTGAGATTAATTGGTTTGTGGTTTTCAAATTAAGGAGGAAATGCCCTTCATAAAAAGCCACCGCTTGTGGAAGAATGTTGTCAAAAAAAGATGCTTGTCAAAATCTACCGAAATTTTATTGCTGAACATATGAAAGAAAAATTATAGCAACATCAACAAAAAAAGATGTTCAATCTCAGTAAATATTCAGCATCTCTTTAAGAAACTGGAATTGAAAATCATACTCATTGCTATCCATCTCCATGAACAATTGTCAACCACTGCATGACCTTTATCTCTGATATTCAATGCAACTAATAAAGGCCTATAATCGTGGATCCATGGACATTATAAATGAAGGCACTCACACATGCATTGTTACTAACAAGGTGTAGATGCGTACACAGGGTTGCGGAGGGATGCTGTTGGCTTTAATGCTCTCGCTCTAAACCCATAATTTTCCTTTTGATTTTTTGTTGGCACACAAGATGTCCAAGTACTTCAGTAGTTATCCAAGCTACCCATAAGGATTTATCCTTCCTACCCAATACGTCTTCCTAAACAATTTAAGGAATACTCCTAACAGTAATTCTTGGAAAAGATCATGATGACCTATCTACATTACACCAGATATCACATGGCACTATACTAACTTTTAGTCAGTGTTTAGAAATCAGAAGTGAAGATGCAAGGAAAGAGAAGTTGACAGGGAGGATGAGGAAGGAGGAGGAGCCATTTGAAAACAATAATCCTAACACTAATTACAAAGGGAATGACCTTGAAGCACTATCAACATTATATCTGATATAGCAAGGTTCCGTACTAACTTCTTCTCGGGGTTTAGAATCAGAAGAGAAGTCAGATACAAGGAACGTGCAGTTGAAAGGGAGGATAGGGAGGGGGGAGAAAGCAGGCAGTACTTAAGGTTTCATCAATCAGCCCTCAAATAGTTCCATGACGACAATCTTCAACATCATGAGGCAGGCAGGCAGGCAGGCATGTGTACATCTATCCATCCATCCATCCACCTGTCCATGCATTCATGCATACATATGCTCGCGCACGATCGTGGATATACATGTATTATATATGTATCATTCCACAAACTAGTTTGTTTTTCTATATTTTTGAGAAATTCAGTTTCAGTTCAATTTGACATGCTTTGTTATCTTTTCATAAATAGATTCAGATTACAGTTTTAGGTGCATATGTCACAAACTAAACTTAAAGAGAATTACATTTTGATCCCTTCAACTTTCCCTTGTTGCACATAGACCTGCTGCACTCTAAAATTTTTAAACTAAAACCTTGATGTCACATTCCGATGCAATGCAATCCTTATTAGTGAAGTTTAAATAGTTGCTTCTTTATTTCTTTCTTTGGTCAGTTTGAGAAAATATATGTTATCATTTATGTTTTAGAGCATTATACTAAAAGACAGGTTAAGCGGTTAAACAGGTTAGACATATTTTTAACAGGTTAAATGGATTTAAAAATGTTAAGCGGGTTGGGTTAAACAAATCAGAAATAGATTAAGCAGGTTCAAACAGGTTAAATAGAGTTTAAATAAGTTAAACATGTCGGATCATAATCCGACCAAATTATTAAACGGGCCAAAACGGATTAAACGGGTCAAAGGTTTAAAACTGAACTCATCCCATTTAATAAACCGATTTAGACGGGTTGCTTCCTTTACAACCCAAACCTGCTTAAAGCAGGTCATTTGTGGGTCGGGTTGACGGGTCAGGTCATAACTTGCCACCCCTACACCGGTTACAATCTCTTGCATCTAATGATAATCTTCCATTTGCTAGCCCTAATGGCAGAACTATAAACTACCATTTGATATTTGTTAAACAATATTTTTATTATCATGTATGACTCATGTAATTCATGCTTTCTTTTGTTTTCTAAGATCCTACGAGTTGATGTGCTCTTCTACACTACTTTTACAACTCAACATATATGATCCCGAATTTATTTTTCTACTTTACCCGAAGATGTGAATTTGTGGATATTTTTAATTTGTTTATTAACTTTATTCAAGCAAAGACATTGGATACTTTTTGGCTTCAATTTTGGTAATATAAATGGTTGTTAATTTGAAAATGTGTATTCAATGTGGATTTGGTGTTGGAATAGCTATAAGAATTTTATATATGGAAATCTAATATGTATGTAGACATGTTTATGCGTGTAGTCAATCATGGTAAATATAGGGGAAAAAGTCCCTCAAGCGATGATAAAAAATGCCACAAGACCATTGAATAGATTGGTTTCTGGCAACATTTAAAAACATCTACAATGATGCTTACAAACATAAAAAATCTATGGATAGAACAATTTTAAGCGACTTATGAAGATAACATGACACATAAGTATCGCAATACTTCCTATTACTTCAATTGTAGTCACATTAATGAAATGTTAGAGCTACACTTACAAACATCGCAATAGCCACATAGATAACATATTTAAGTGACATCAGTAAATGTTTCAACAGAATACCAAAGTGACATTTAAAATTGTCGTCTAACCTGAAAAGTAAAAAGGTTATTTCTTTTCTATGACATTTAAGCTACACTTACAAACATCGCAATAGCCACACAGATAACATATTTAAGTGACATCAGTAAATGTTTCAACAGAATACTAAAGTGACATTTAAAATTGCCGTCTAATCTGAAAAGTGAAAAGGTTATTTCTTTTCTATGACATTTATAAATGTCGCATAAAGTTGAAAAGTGAAGTTTATGACAAACACCCGAAAAGCTTATGACCTACACCGACGTTTAACAGAAATGTCACTTAAAACTTAAAATGATGATTGCTTAAGTTATACTTCTGATAAACATCGGCAAGATGTCGCTTAAACTATATTGTGATGTTTTTTCTTTTTGATTTTTTGTTTTTTTTCTTTCTGATTTTTTGTGATGTATATAGAAATGCAATGAGAGGCTGCATTTATTTTAGTGTATAAGGTAAAAGTGAAGTTATTGTTAATATATTTTTCCATGAGGGATGCAGTTTCTCAATGACCATGTCAGGAAGATGCTCAAGCTCTTATGTTTGTTCAAGCATTCTAGTTGCATTTTAAATGAAAAGATGTAGAGTGAACAATAGTTACAGAATTTATTCATTAGAAGGAATATCTGAATCTGAAATAGCTAGCACATCTGTAATTCTATTCCTTTATACCAGTAACATCAATAGATTCTGTTGTGCTATACTTTTGATGATTTCTTCATTCAACATATTACAAGTTTCTCCCTATCTTCTTTTCAGGGCTATTAACACTTCTCATTTTCTTTCTCTTTGCAATGGTTGATATAGTTTTTCTCTTCTTTTTTTTTCTTCTCTTTGCACGGTTCATAGAATTTCTCTAGACACTCCAGATTCTATTGTTCATCCAAACATATATGGGTCTCATGCCAGGCTTTAAGCTGTTGAATTAGCAAAAGATGATCATTGTGAATTTAATAGTGTATGCAGTTACCCGAACAAGTGGATATAATACAGGTAAATCTTACATGGTCAGAGACATGTCACATGCAAACTTGATCGGCGTTATCTAGGAACGTATAAAATGCAGATATAAGGGAAAAAGAAAAAACAAAATGCAAAGAGAATACATTTAATCATCAACCATCTATTTACACGTAACTTTCCCATGTCATTTGTAGGTCTATATCTCCTCTCCTCTCATTTGACAACTCACCATGCAATCTTTTCCACGTCATGGTTTCCTAGGACTGGTTGATGGGTATATCTCCTTGAATCATTGCTCTTGGATCAACTATACAACTTACATTTCTGTAACAGAAGAAATCTTGCATGGCCCAAAATCAAAAGATGAGTTCTATAGCAGGCACAACAAAAGAACAGAAACATGTTTTGGGGAACAACACTCTCAAATTGCACTGATAAAGTTAACATAACTACCATGCAAATTGATCTCCTTGATCCATATCAACATATGGATCCACTCACAACATGACAAATGTTTTGCATGGCCAGTCCAAAAGGTTATTCCATCATTATTTTTCTAAAAAAAATCCTCTGATTGTAATATGTGACTGTCAAGTTAAATTAGGTTCAGAAGACCTAAGAGATGGTCCAAATAAATAGAGACTCTGAATTCTCAACTGAAACCTGAAAAAAGCGAGGGCATTCCGGGAATAGAAAGAGTAAATCAAATTAAAAAGATTCCACAGAAAGGTATAGAAATAATAGAATATAGGTGTGGGTTGTGGAGCCCAAGGCTCTTCCCTTCTTTTCTTTGAATCCCACCTTCCCACGCGCGACACATGTAGGAATCATAGGCAATTAAAGGAATTTAAAACATAACTGGAATTGTTGGGTACAATTAATAATGGATTAAGGCGAGCAAATCAACCTAGGGTTACAGTATAGTATACCTTGTGATCCGAGGATAGGGGCACGGCCACACCGCCGCGAGAGAGTACCGCCCTCGAGTCCCCGCAGTTGGCCACCACGATCCGCGTCGACCCCACCACCGCCACCACCGCCGTCGACCCCACCGTCCTCTCCGCCGCCTCCGCCCCCGACCCCGCCGCCGCCTCCGACACCTCCCCGTCCACCCTCAAGAAGCTCGTCGCCATCGCCTCCTTCCACCGCCGCGCCTCCTCCCCTTCCCCCCGCTCCTCCCCGGCGGCGGCTACCTCCTCCGCCAGCACCACGTGGAGCCTTTCTCTACACGCCTGCGCCACCCACGCCCCCCCGTGCCCATCGTACACCCCGAAGAAGTCGTAACCTCTCGCCGCTACCGCGAACCCCGGCGGCGCCACCACCACCGCGTCCTCCATCTCCCTCCGCTTCCCGATCAGCGACACCGCCCCGTGCGACACGCAAGCGTTCTTGACTTCGACCCCGGCGGTCAGGACAGCTGCCGGCACGTCGGCGTCGGGATCGGACGGCGGCGACGCCGCCGAAGCCGACGACGACGAGGTGGACTCGGAGAGCTCGGAGGAGTCCGAATTCTCCACCCGGTTCCGCATCCGCTTGATGACGCCGTCCCGCCCCTCGGCTCTCAACCGCCGGATCTCCAGCTTCCGTCGGCGGGCCGTCCGGTACTTGTTATCAGAAGCCCCCTCCATTTTAGCGTCTTTACAAAGAACCCCCTCACCGTCCCCTTTCTTTCCTCCTACATCTCCTTCTCTCCCTCTAGTCGGAGGGTATTCGGACTCCGTTTCGTCGGCCATGATCTCGGTGGGAGACGAACAGAGAAGGCCGGTCGGGGTTCTCATTACTATTATTATTAATAACACCGCACTGGGACCAAAGGGCCGCGCGGGTGTGGGGGGCACAACCGTCGGATCGTCCGCGGTTGACGGATGCGGGCCACCTGTGTCCGCCTCGCGCAGGGTCGTACCCCAGGCGCATCTCGACGTGGATACTTCGAGGTGGAGACGTGGACGGTATAGATGCAAGGACGGGCCACACGTGGCTGGGCGGATGGTCGCTTGGTACTTGCCGTGGCCCCCACGGGTGGTCCAGCCAGGAGCGGAAAGGGCTGGGGGAGAGAGATGAGGGGCATTTTATGTGGAAAACGAGGAGCGTGTGGGGCCCGCAGAGGAGGAGTTTCGCAAGGCGGGACACGTGGAGGCACGTGGAATCACGGGGTGGTGGGCGGAACGGAGAACGGTGGGATGTTTGGAACGGGTTTGGTGGACGCGTGTCGCGCTGTACGATGGCCGGCTGGGCTGGTCCCGGTACGGAGCTTCTCGTGCGACATCCCCGCCGTTATTCTCGTCAAGCAAACGGGAAAAAGACGGCCCGTTGGAGCCGTCTGATCGGTGGACCTTTAGCGACGACCCTGATGGATCTTGCCACGGTAGGAGATACGGGAGTTCTTTGCGTTCTGAATGCCGCCTTCTCAATCTCGCACGGTCGCACCTTAAGGGGGCGGTGGATTCGTGTGGCTAACTCTCACATTTGTCATCGTTGGGACACGGCGACTGCAATGGAGTCACGGCGCCAAACTTTCGAACAGCTACATGCATGCAGGCACCATGTACCCGCACCTCTTTTCCTATTTCTAGGCCATCTACGTAACTTTCGGATGTGATTCTTGTGATGTGCATGTTTCCAAGGTCCGTGACATAATTTTGTTGTGAAATATTCATTTTATATGGTAGCTAAAACCAATCTTTTTTCCTTCTTCTATTTTTATAACAATTAATAGGACTTTGCATGGTTGCTCGAATCCTTTTTAGGAATGACAGGTAATTCTAGATGGCTGTATATGACCATTGTGTTGTTTTTTTTTGCTATTATTGCATAAATGATGAGTTTACAAAGACGTGTGCAATTTTAATGGATGATAATCATGTCATTAACTTTTTTTTCCTATGGAGAAGAGAGAAAAATCATCCATGCTCGAATTCAAAATCTCTAGTTCCAAATGATCGAACTATTTTTTCGACAACATATTTTTTTTATGTATAGAAGCTAGTAAATATTACTTCTGTTATCATGCATTTTGTATGTTTTCTCTGAAATATTAACTTCAACTCCTCCAACAGACATAAGAATGGGGTTGGATTTTTGCATGAAGGCAGGATTATCTTTCTTTCCATGAACCAACCGTTGGATATAAAAGTTTAGAATGCTCCGTAGGACTGCACGTTGCATTCATTCGCATTCAAGGATGAGCACGGATGCGGTGAACAATTACTTCCATTATAATCAACTTTAGGTTGGGGGAGATGCACATAGCCTCACTCTTAGTGAACTACAGGGGGCAATGGTGCAGTCGGGAAGACTAGAAACATCTTGCGTGTGTCAGAACACCTAACCTATTGGACACGTTACCTTCTAGCTGGACCACAGTCAAAGGGAACTTTATCCTGAGCAGTTTCACAGGATCCCTTTTCCATCCCCAAGTAACTTAATTTTTGAAGCAAATACACTTTAGAGAGTTGCATACATCAGTGTAGCAAATAAGACTTCTATGAGAATGTCTTTAGACTTTATTTGGCAGAGCTATTAGTAGCACAGCTTTTAAAAATAAAATTTTTAAAAATAATATTATACTATAGTAAACAATATAATATTACTATATTATATTAATATTATATTATATTACAATAATATTATACTATATTATATATTTATATATTAATACATATTATATTTTATTATGCTCTATTGTATAATACTATGCAATGTCTTTTATGGCCATTTTGTCATAGCAAAAATACTTCCTTAGTTTGTTTACTAAATATAAATTAAAGTGACACAACGCCTTAGAAATGTAGTTACAAAACAACAAACAGCTTTTTATAAAAGCTCTACTTTCAAAAGCTTTACTGCCAAGAGCTTCCCTAAACGCGGCCTTAGTCCATATCAGTTACTTGCTAGATAGATTTTGAATACTTACGTAGGATTTGTAAACCCAAATAATATATTCTGGCTATTTTTTTTTTGGATGAAATTATAGACTGTTACAAATAATATCGAAGTAGATTCAACCTATAATTTATATAGACTAAGAACACCGCAACATGAGCTCGCTGAGGCTGGCCATGGGTTGATAATAGTGCTTATGATTAGATTTAAATGGATATGGATTTTGAGCATGGCAAGAAAGCCGGAATTAAAATGAAAGGAGTATGTGAGGACCTATATAGACATATACAAGATTAAGAAAATAATACGTTTTAATCTACCAGATATATATTAGGTTAGATACAAGCCATTAACCCTGCAAACGCTGCGAGGCCTTCAGATTCCACAAAGAAAATGCAAAACCTGTTAACAGAGATTTCTAGAGAAACAAAAGATAGAAGGAAAAAAAAAAAAAGTGAATGAGAGCTAGTGAGATTTGTATATGTTCTACTACTAACGGGAAGTATGTTCTACTACTAACGGGAAGTCCCAACTCCGGACCGATGTGTGAGACTCCACTCATAAATCATCTGAACCTCTGATCCTGGCCATGTTTAAAGCATGCATCATATTCGAGTTTATTTGAAATGTCTCGAATATGCCCTCAAACTATTTGTGGTTAAATACATTATACAGAGGATGATGTTTGTTCTTGACCAGAAAGGGAAGTTGGACAGGCTAATTTATTCTATCAGAAAAAAGATTGGCTATATGCTTCTTAGTGTAAATGTATGTTTAAATAAGCTTATGTTCATGTTCCTTAAGTAATGCTTCAAGTATCTAAATTATTAAAGATCCACTGACTATGTTGGTTAGATTAGCAAATGAGCTATTTTCATTTGTATGGTAACCTTAATTTGTCTGATCTTGACAAAATATCTTTGGACAAAAAAACATGTCCCTGTCAAATTCCATACTTCAATTGAACGCAAGAAATCAAGGAGAATGACCTTTGCAAGCCCCAGAATCTCATTGCCTGTTGTCATCAGTCCATTCCAATAATATACTTTTAAACAATAGGCAAAAAAATAGAAGACGAGAAAGGTGGGCATGCTTGTTTTTCGTAACACGTAGCCTCCAAAGTTCCATGTTTTTTGTAACACGTAGCCTTCAAAGGGCCATGACGAACACGTAACGATGACCAAAAAAAAGAAATATATGAGATTATGGCTTCCCGTGGGGTTGGTCCGTCTCGAAAAGCGTCCGTGGGTCGGACGTGTCACCTTAAGACTGGTTTTAATCGCGTAGCCCTTTCTCTTCCCGTCACGTCATGAAACATGCCCTTGGGCCAATTATAAAAGGGCACAACGGCTCCCTCCTTTTGTGTGGACGTTGGGGAGCACCGCCACCTATCGCTCCCAGGCTTCTTTTTTTTTTAATTAGACAAATAAATTAAATAATGTTTCTTTCATTAAAAAAATAAATTAATAAAGTAATACGAATATAAATATATCTATCAAAATCAAAAAATAAAATATTTTTTACAAAAATTCTAAAGAGTAGTTTCAGAGTAATCAGTCACTTGCCAGTCAATCTGCGACATTATTAAGTTTCCTTTCCTGAGTAGTTTTTATTCGGATGGTATAAACTTTACTGGAACTAAGAACAGGAACTTGATTCTAGTTGAAATTAGCTTTCAGGATATGGAATAGATACAACATAATAGGTGGGAATTAGTTCTTTCTATTCTTGAAAAAGAAAGTAAAACATGCAGCCTTGCTTCATGCCATCCCAAGAGGAAGGCGGCTGCGTAGAAACACTTCACAATATAGATAAGAGTAGTTTTATGTTAAACTAGAGAAGGTTGCTTTTAGGGGCAATAGAGTAGCAATTATGAATCGCAACCGACTTACTTTCATGTCAAACCTCAGAAGCAACATTGCCGCTGAGGTGGTAGCTCAGTGGAACTGGGCTTTACTTCCAATCCCGTAGTTCCGAGTTCGAAACATGCGGGCATCAAGGATGCTTCTTGCTCGGATATGTGAATTGGAAGGGTTTATTGGTCCGTAGCCTCGGTGGTACTGGGGTGACGTACTCACACGTGGATGTTGATCCCAGTGGAGGGAGCCCATAGGTCGGAGAGGGCAAGCAGAAACTTGTGACCCACATCGAACATTCTCTGGTAGAAGACGGGGCCCCTTTTATTTTTGACCAAAAAAAAAACAAAAGAAGCAACATTTGCTTTTTAAATTTCAACCAAAAATTAGCAGCTTGTTCTTGAACTTTAGAAAACCGTTGGAAATCAAAGCCTAATTAGAAGCAATTGGCTATTATGATTTAACTTGGGGATATGACTAGCAACTTGCTGCCCAAGTCACTAATGACCCATTACCATGCTAATCTCATTCTATTCCTCAGTGAAATTAACCTCCTGACTAAACAGAACAAGAAAAATAAAAAAAAGAGAGGTTTATGGTCGCTTGGACACCTTCCTGACATCCAATTATGGATCCATATGTATCAGATTTGTGCTTTAGGATGAGACCAATTGATCAATGAGTTGTGAAATTTTCAAAACTTATTTCTAAATACATAAAATAGCTTCATTTAGCATTTTTGTTTACATATATACCAGATTTCTCATGCATTCAGAGAACGACACAGCACACAAGTTATGAATGCAGGAATTGAAAGAATGGTTACCGGCAGCTATTGACGAGGGTCCATATCTTCACTTGTACATTTATTACATGTTGGCCTCTTGCAACGAAGGGAAAAAAGAACATGTTACTTATTTATTGGATGGAGGCTCAATAATTTCGCACCAGTGACATTAATAGCACTCAATCCTCCGTCCATGGCCCACTGGTTGGTAAGATCTCAACCAAATCAAAACGAAGGGTCGTAAGCCGGGAGCACAGGGGAAGGCAATAAATTTTGAATCACGGGCACAACAGACTGCTTGTTTCCCATCCTATAATACTGTGGGCTTGTTTGGTTCGCAGGAAGCATTTTCCCTCCTAAAAATATGATTCTTGAGAAGTAGATTCCTAAAAAGAGGATGCCTAGAAAAGTACTTTGGGCATGTTTGGTTGATCATGGGAAAGTGATAGATTTTTAAAGTGCTAATGTTTGGTTGACCATCCATTTTTCTAGGAAAGTTATGTATAATTCCTATTATACCCTTAATAAAAATTAGATCTTTAATACCTCTTTAATGCTTCTTTAATGCTGAAGGGTCTTTTTGGGAAAAAATAAAAATGAAGTTATTCCCACCTCATCGGAAAGTAACTTTCTCATGTTTCTTATGGAAAAGACTTTCCCATGAAATGTGGGAATAATATTTCTATGGGAATACAACTTTTTCATCTCTCTCCTTTGAAAACTCCAACCAAACAAGAGGCATCTCATTACTTTTCCGTTGACCACACATTCCTCCCTTCTTTTCCCGCGAACCAAACGAGGCCTATATACTACCGAACAATAACATGTCGATGGGAATGCTCGAGAAAAAGCAACCTGAATTAAGATTTGGGTCGTTATCTTTCATGCGTAAAAATTATTGATCTTTTTTTCCGACATCAACCAGCAGATGGCACATTGCACAAAAGCATCTGATTTTTTTTTTGGTCACAATGCGAAAAAAAGATGAATCATTCTCTCGCGCAAAAGATATAACCCGACCCGATGAATCATGCTCAGATTATGCCTAGGATTGAACAACTAACTTCTCAATATTAGATAGACAACATTAAGGGCCCAGGATGACAGTAGATTAGAATATAGGGCGTTAGATTTGCTTTCTCCGCAATCTTTATGGATGGGTGTTGATTGCCGATGTTATCAGCTAGAGTTTCGATGGAGACAGAAGAGCATTAAAGGGGTTTTGCTACCTTATTACAATGTTAGTGGAGCATCGCATGCAAGAATGGACGAAATAGCTTTGTCAAGGGATATATTATTATATCAGTATTTTAATAATTGAGTTGGAGTTCATCCCCAGCCACATTCCCATCCGTAAAATGTTTTCTATTGATTAGGTGGTTTGTCATATTTTTAAAACTAATTCTAAATTCAAACCAAAAAAATAACATTGCTCAATCTACACGATTTTGTTTTGGGTATAGCAAGGGGTAAGGTGTCGGATCTACACGTGTAACCTTTTCAGTGACGTAGAGCCTCCGACAAGAGAAAGTTGAGAGGCCAACCACAAGTAAGAGAAATTACGCCCGACACCATATATATTGTGTGGCCATGTACCATACCAATTATCTATGTCTCTTTTCATTAATCTCATTCATCATGCACTCATCTCGATAATTGGACCATAAAAAGGAGTGTTCATTGCTATGGTGCATGGTCACATTGGTGTCTTCAGTACCGGTACCAGACACCAGACCGATTGCCCAGACACGGGTTAATATAGGGCCGCACTGTGCCGTCCCGA
>JAOXJJ010001168.1:377336-404093 GCA_025769935.1 Phoenix roebelenii | reverse complement strand
GGGTTAATATAGGGCCGCACTGTGCCGTCCCGAGTCTATACTGACACAATAGAGGAAGCAAGGAAAAGAGGGAATAGAAGAGAGGAAAAGAGAGGGAGGGAGGCCGATGGAAGGTAGCAGAGGGTTGTCGGAGGCCTGCGCTCGGACAGTAGATGGAGGCTGCATCCGGATCTCCTGTTTCATTCGAAGCTGGAGTCCCACCGCTAAAAAAATTCCGTATTTTTTAAGTGAAGGACCCAACTGCAGTCTCCGACAGCCCTCCACCGTCCTTCCTTCCCCTCTCTCTCTCTCTCTCTTTTCCAACTCTGTTCACTCTCTCTTTTTCTCTCTTTTCTTGTCCTTCTTCCCCTCCCGCAACGAAAATGATTTCCGTTGGCGGAACCATCCTGATCGGCCGCCGGGATGGCTCGGACAACCGAAACCGCTCGGTTCATAACGATTTCGCCAATTTTGGATCTTATAATGTATTTCCTCTTGTATCTGAATAATTAGGCAGCTGAACAGTGAGTTATCCCAAAATGGATGAATTTGGAACTTAGAAAGGAAATAATGTTCCATAAGCCTAAAGTAATTAAACTCATGCACATTATCATACTCCGTTTTGAGGTAATTTGAAGTATCCCGGACGACTATTATTGTTTTGGTAAAACATATAAAAAAAAGCACCTTTTGCCAACTTGCAGTTTAGTGCCAGGTATCAATTTAGTGGATCAGGTTGTACTTTCGTGCGAAAGATTGATTAATATTGCTTCATTGGAGATCACCTACCAAACAGATCATAAAGCGCTCCAAAGTCCATCATTCATCCATTTGTACAGATCTTAAAGTAGGTAGATGATGATCCAACGGTGGTTTTGCAGGAAAGAAGGTTAATCAATCTTTCATGCGAAAGAGATACCCCTGTTCCCCATTTTACAAGTGACAACGCATTCTATTCCTTCCTGTCTAAGATCATGCTGCCTTTGATGGAGGCTGGGAGTCACATTTTAGTGTTTTTTTTTAATGAAAGGGAAGGCTGAGAAGAGCCACCTAGCTTTTATTGAAGTGAATTGCAACTATTTGCAATGTGACACGCAGGCAAATCCAGAAAACACTAGGAACCTATTTGAGAAATTTTGCAAAATTAGATTGGATTTCCTATAGGGTCATAGATGACAAAACCCATGTCAACCTAATTCCTCTCCAGCCCAAATTCTATGGAAGACAAAAAAAAATCTCTATCATCCTACAGTCCAACAAACTCATAGATGGAATTTAGGCCTAAACTAAGATGGAATCTCTATAAATTCATGAATATTTTTCAATAAATTAGCAGATCAAAAAGATAAAATATATAGATTAGAAAAGAATATCCATGTTTTTATTCATTTTTTAAATTTTAAATTAGTCTTATTGATTGGGGATGTGAATATAGCTAAGGGAGAGGAAGAGATTTTTTTTCGGAAATAGAGTCCATTTAATTTGAAATGTCAATTCACATAGGGAGAGATAGAGCCCCGCGCGCATGTATATAACTATATATATATATATATATATGTGGTTTCTCTAATCAAAGCTGGTATAGATATCCATGAAGAGACAAAGTAAGAGTAATTCAGTAAAAAAAATTGATAGACAAAATCTGATAAAAATTATCTCCCATTAATAATATAGTATAAGTAATGTACAATAATCGTTTTACTGCCCCATGAACTCATTTTTTATCCATTTGACCAAATATTGATCCAGAACATAGATTTGACAACGAAAATTAGTAATTGAAATATTACCATTTAAATCTCAAAAGCCAAAGGGTTCTACATTCTAAGTCCTAGGTCACCAGACCAAAAGAGAGGAAGTGAGGATGGAATTGGCTGGACCAAAAGCAAGGATTAAAGCAAGTGTAGGATGATAGCATCACAAGGAAATATTCCTCTCTCTCCTTCAGGAATATGGAAATAGCTAACCAGAGAAAACTTGATTGAACTAGGCCAGACTAGCATGCTCACAAGGAGGATGGCTAATATATGGGGAAAAAAACCCATTTTGGCAGGTAAAGTGCAAAGGGGCAGGAATGAGATGCACATTAACTAAAACAAAGGTTACAATGTTTCATAAAAGCAGCACACTTAGATCTCCACAATATGAAAAAAGTTACAACTTGAAAGCTTACAACAGCAGCAACACAACCAAAGGTTGCTAATATGAGGTAAGATAAGTAACACAAACTCCTAAATACTAGTTGGGAAGGTCCTTACCTCCCAACCATTTCCATATCACTATCTTCCAATCTTTATAGGCTATTGGAAGAAGAGGAGAAAGAGGATGAGCACTCCCTTTGTCCCTTCACTCCTTTCTCCCCTAAATCCTAGCACTTAATAATAATTTAATATATCCTTAGTTTTTACCAGACCGACGGTAAAAGAAGGGGGACAAAAAACCCTTCTAAACTATATACTGTAACTGCATAATCAACACCTGAAACCAATCAAGCTCTCTCTTTCTTTTTTTTTTTGTGGCTTGAGTTTCCAGATGATCTCAGACCAATGTATACCCTGAGACCAGGATGTCAGCTGGAGAAGCTGCGTGGATGTACACAAATTCCAAGCTCTTTCCCACAGGCAGAGAGCTGAGCCATGTTGGGAATCCAAAGCCATTGCTGGACTTGCTGAGCCCCCATAATGGGCCATAAAGCTTAGATATAGAAATCTTGAGGTCCTTCACATTCTTTGATGATTTGTTTGTCACCACTGTGGAATACCTGTAGTAGGTTTTTCCCTTGTGATTCCATGATGCAGTTGCCTTTTGCTCGACAATGAATGGTGAGTTAGGTTGAGAAACTGCATCAAAACAACAAAACTCTTAGCTGGTTCTAAAGACTAGTGTATGATAGAATTCCAGCAGGTCAATGCAAGGCTTGAACTTAATCTTAAAAAAAAATACTGTTTGGATTTTGGATTTTATTTCATAATGAAATTTGAGATTTCTTGGAATTTGATTTATAACTTAAGAGGCAGGCAAAGATCACCGAGTTGGAGAAGTTCAAGTAATTATAGGTTTTTCTCCCTTTCAATTTCATGATATTTCACACATGGTAGATGGAGAGTAATAAAAAGTCCACTTGGCATTACATGTTTCATGGGGAGATACCATGCTGACATGTTTAGATTTCCAATCATATAGATTTCAATCATTAAAAATGAGCGCTTTGCAATCGAAGATAAAGTATTATCTATCGTAAAGTCGGTGTACTTTCAACTGCTTAATTGGATTGCTAAATAGTATGGGCATAATGAAATGAATTAACTAGCAGGGAGTGCACAAAATACCTGGAGCAGGAGTAGATGGCTTTGGCTTCGCAGGTATATTAGGTGTAGGAAGCACCACTGCAAGCAAGAAGCAAAACCTTAGCAAATTCCATCCCAGTTTACAAATGAGCAGGAAAGGAATATTTGCAATTGAGATATCATACCTGGAAGGAGTTGGTTGAAACCACCATTGCCACCATGAAGACGGGCCAATACGCCGAGCATAGGAGCATTGTTATATGTTGCAGGCTCAGTCTGCTCATAGTTGTCCCTTTGATCAGCAAAGTCATCATAGGCATCAGGCCCGCCGACAATGGCACCATCAAGGAGGTTAGGATCGCCGGCCTTGCGGCTGAACCATGCTTCGTAACCTCCCCTGCAGCTCACGAATGTAGGATCGACCTTGATGGACACAATTGAGGAGGCACGGTGGTGGACCTGCTGCGGGTAAGTGCAGCCATATCCCACCATATAGCTTGTAGCTCTTGGGTTGTCTCCTAGTATATAGTCAATCTGAAGAAAAGGTTCAGGAAGCATTAGACAGTAGCACTTTAAAAATTCACAAGATTGTTATCTCCAATTTTGAGATTGAGAAACAGAGAGATTTTATGTAATTGTTTCGTAAGTGACCCAGTAAAAGAGTTTGGGAGCTATAAGAGATCATAATTGTATTAAATCTGTAACAATGTTAACTAAGATATGCTCCAACTGCTGCGCAATTACCCATTGAAATTCTGAAATGTTACACAAGATATAAGTTACAACAGTATGCGGTATATGAAACATGGTTACTCATATTGGAGAACACAGAGCTAGAAAGATAAGATCGTTCTTATAAGAAAGAAAAATCACCTGAGACTTGGCAAACATGAGAAGTTCTGAAGGCATGGCAGTTCCAGCAGAGCACTGTATGTTCCTCCCAGTAGCTAAAAGGTAGTCAGAGTAAACAGTGAGGAGGAAGGAGGCACCTGTCACGAACTGCAAATTGTTCCACCTCTGCCGGAATAGTAGGCCTCCAGGGGTCCTCTGAACATTGCGGGGACCCTTTCCGAGGCACGAGCACATGAAGTACTCTGCCTTCTGCTGATATCGCTCAAAGACCGGCGAATGATGAGCTGCTTTCCCTTGGAGAAGGAGCTGTGGATGATGAAGACACCCATTACAAGAGATGAATGGTTCGACAATGCCATTTTAGCACAAAATGCCATTTTACTGCTTTATATATGCGAGACACCGGACTTCTTCAACTGGGACTAGAAATCTTTTGCTATGTTAATGTACGAATAACTGTATCATGTTCTGTTCTTGCTTCCATGTCCTATAAGCAAGCACAGGGCATGCATGGGCCCATTTTTATATAGTTAACTCGCCCCAATTATCAAAGTAACTCCTATTCGGCCCATTCACCAAAACCCATCCAGCTTCCCATGACCATGGCCCGTTTCTATATTATATTGCCTATAAAAGCCTTAAAGCCTATAGCCCAAAAGCTAAGATCTGGGTTGGATTTGAACGGGCTCTTAGTAATGCAACATAGATAGGCCAATAAGCCCGATTTCTACAGAAATTTCAACTCAATCTTATAGCAAATATTAAACACCAGTATATCATAAAGCAGGCTAGGCTCAAATTGGGCCCAGACTCTCATGAGGTCCAGGATTAAAAGTCTTTGAGCTGGGACCAAACACGCTCTGCCTGATGGCTGGGCCGCGTTAGAATCGTGACATGGGCTCAAGCATTCAGGCTCGAGTCTGAACCGGGTTTGCTCTAGCCAATTCATGCCAGGTTCAATTTAGAAGGCTACTTGGTTAGCAAAACCGCAACCGTGACTACATGGAATTAATTAATATACCTTGGAGGCTAGAACTTGAACACCAGCGTATTTGACGTCCCACCCGAACTCGGTCATCGCCCACCCGGTTCCACCCAACGCATCACCGTTGTTCCCCAAGTAGTCCAGGTAGTACCGGTCGTTCGTCGCCCGGTACAACCACGCCGCGGCCCAGAGTAGCTCGTCCTGCACGGAGCACCAACAGATGTGATCGCATCAGATAATCTCGACCGTCCAATGGGTAGATCCCGATTCAGTAATCTCACTTACCCCGTACCCACTGATGGATTGGTAGTACTTCTGAGCGACGGTGATGCTGCGGTCGTACTTGCCCCTGTACTTGTCCGCGAACTCAAAGAGCTGTGATAAGAATTAAGACAAAATCTTGTTACTAAACGTTAGTAATCTCTTGATTGCTTATTTAATTTCCACTTAATTGACCCCGTACGCTCGTAATAACTAGTGGTAAAATAACGGACTGGATCGTGCTCATCACGAGGCACAGTCCTCGGAGACGGCAAGGGACAAGATAGCAATTTAACGGTCAGAGATCAGGGTAGGGACCACGGGGGGACGATTCGAGGGAGCACCGAACCGTCTATCTTTCTCGAGAGACGCCCATCCGAACCGTCTATCTTAGTACCGCTGGAATTTAAACATACCCGCATAGACATTCCTATGCATGAGACAGGGAAAACTTTATACCGGCGCAGCGAAGACAAACACTACGGTGCGTTACTAACATGCGCCGGCTTAGGGACCTGGGAGGGTTACTTCAGAAGTATTAGTGGTATTGGGGTTCCTACCTGCTTTGCATGGCTGAGGAGTTGGCCGGAATAAGCCGGGTTCGACCGCCGGAAGATAACGGAAGCTGAGGCCATCGCCGCTGCCGTCTCTCCGGCAAGGTCCGACCCCGGGTGGTCGGCATCGATCCGGTAGGCCATCCGGCTAGTCGTCATGTCTTCTGGCCGCTGCCAGCAGTAGTGATCTGAGTTCCCATCCCCAACCTGCACAAAATTAACCAAGTGAGCTTAATTACAATGAAAAAACGCTAATAATAACATTATTACATTGTTAAGATACAAATAATTAATAACATTATGACCTTCTCACCCTAATTCCACGTGCAAGTGCTAGTTATGCAATTAATTAAACGTTTCAAATGCGGATAAATATGGCAGCTCTAATAGTTGGATGATACCTTTTAAATGGAAAAGGTTAAGGGATGCAAACAAAGCTTCATGACGTACTTCAAGATACTTAGAAAAAGTGGTTACTTTAATGGTTCCTCGTCAGGGAGTCATCCAAAAACAGACAGCAAGCAAGCCACTTAACTATCAGTTGCTGATTTTGTCAGTGGCTTTGAAGACTGCCCTTAAGAGAAAATAAAGAGGGATTTTCTGCAAATGATTTCCACCAAGAGATCCAAATAACTTAGAATTTTCACAAAAGAACTTAGTATTTTTCACAAATTTTTTTATCTATAAGGCCAAACAAACCTCTTCACTTTCCGGTTAACAACATATTGACTACTACTTGGTGAATGACTTGGTAACTAGAAAACCTGGTAAAATGGCACAGAGCAGTATAAAAGGTCCCGTAGGAATTGGTCTTTTGATTAGGCAGTCAAAAAGTAAAAAGCTGACAGGATAGATAATGGCGCTCTTGTTCTCTCTGTAGTAGGTGAGGTGAAGAACATGGTATTAGAAATAGTAATATTCTTCTACTGAAGTTGGAAAAGATAACTAGATGCAAGCAAGACACCCGAGGAGCGTAGTTCATTTCGTTTTACCTGAGTATATGTTTTTTTTTGGTTTTACATAGATCTAAAGCTCATGCATAACAGGGGATTTTGCAACAGAGGCGCACCCACCTCTCCGTAGAGGACATGGGGCTCTGGGTGGGCTTTGATGAGGTAGTCAGTGCCCCACTTCACAGCCTCCATGGCATGACCCAGCTCTCCAGTTGCAGCCATCTGCTTCCCATATTCAGCTATGCTCCATGCCATCATGGTGATGGTGAAGGCCATTGGCAGCCCAAATTTCACATTGTCCCCTGCGTCATAGTAGCCTCCAACAAGATCTACCTGTAGTTAAAGAAGCAAAAAGGTTGATGGAAAACAAAATAAGTAAATGAAAGACAACAGAAGAATCAGATCTCTCCTCCTTTGCCTAAATATTTGATAAGACATGGGCTTTACTATAGAACAAAGATGTGTGCCTATTTGGTGTTCTGACTTCTATAAGAAAAATTCGCAAGAGTAACTAAAAAAAATAAATAAATAATTTATGTCCCATATGTAGCGTCAACATGAACAAGCTTTTGAGGAAAAAATAAACAATTTAAAGTACAAAATAATTCTACAATGGTTTCTCTACAATTTCCTAAGATGAAATCAAGAAATGATGCATCCGGAAAGCTAAAAAGATATTAAACTAGAAATTTGATATTTTATTCAGAAAAGAAAGAGACTGAATGACAGCGAGCAAGGGTAGTATGGCATGGAGATTCCCTTTCTTATGGCCCATAAAATCTTCCCATCACATCATTAATAAATGAAAAAAAAGAAGCAAAAAAGAAAAGACAAAGAGAGGACGAAATTATTTTCGCTTTACAGCATGATGAAGATGTGCAGTTGACGCCCAGTCCATTACTTACTAGAAATAAAAGAAGAAAAAAAAACGTAAGAAAAGCTGTTTAAGAAAAGAGCTTAAAAAAAATAGAAGCAGATGAGAAGTAAGCCTTCAAAAAATTTGGAAAGGAAATAGACTACATAAACTAGCAATGAGAAATAGAGAGGTAGAAAAGAATTTACCCCATTAACCTTTCCATCAAGCAAGCCAGAGTCAGCTCTCCAGGTGACCCTCTGGTTACTGGGGAGGTACCCAGATCTCTGGGCCTCAAAGAAAAGAATGCTTTTGCTCAGGGCCTTCCCATAGTCATGGCCAGCAGAAGCCAAAGGCACTAGAACTAGCAACACACTGAACAGCACCACAGCCCCACTCATCCCTCAGAACAAGACTATTATTATTATTATTATTATTATTATCAAAAAGAGGGTTGAGAAAAGATCTTCCAGACAAGAAGAAGAAAAAAGAACCCAGCAAGTACAAAGAAGCTGATCTTCAACTCAATAAGAAACAATGTAGGTGGTTTATTAGCTAAAACTCCTGATAAACTGCAATAAAGATGGGGGGAAGCTAATAGGGAGGGGAGAAGAGAAGATAGAGAGGGTGGTGGGAAGGGAGGAGTGGAGAAAAGTGAGGAGCTCTAGAGCGCTATATATGGAGAGAGATGTGGTCACTGGCTCTAGTTAAAAGTAGGGTCCTTCTTTTATTTTATTTCTCCTCTCCTGAGAAGCTAAAGAAGCTTGGGATGGGAGAAAACATCCCACGCGGCGCCTGCGCTCTCTCCCACTCTCCCAGTAGCCAGGCTTTGGGAGGAAAAATGGAGTAATAATTAGCTTTGGTATCACTGCCATTAAAAACGGAATGGACGGCCTTTGTTACTGCAGCCATTATGAGGAGGGTGGGATGGTCACAGGGGGGGAAACTGGATGGGAGGCATCTTGGCCGTCCACCTGTTGCTAAGGGTCTTCGGATCGGATTATTTCTTTGTTTTGGATTTGTTTGGGTTTTGGATTTTTGGGACTTCGGGAAAGAGAAAGTGAGGATGGAGAGAGTAAAGGCGCGACCGGACGCCCTAACGGCAACTGCACACCGAGAGTTATTTTTGCGCAGCATTTTTCACTTTTTTATATCGCCTGTGTGCTTTCTTGCTGGAGTAATTAAAGTAAAAATAAAGAGGTTTAGCAGCAAATCAAGCTCTAGATGCCTTCCTTCTCGGAGTGGTTAACCATGATGGCAAAAATTTTAGTTTTATGGTCGTCTTTATCTTTTTTTTGATAAGCCTCTGGTATGACTATATCACAATCACCAAAATAAAGCGACCTAGTTAGTTATCTTATTTATCTTCTGTCGAGTTCTGAATCCATCCAACCACTGTCGCCGAGTCTTCTCTCAAGTTAAATGTTGTCTGCTCTCAAGATCCTTGGCCTTTATTCCAATAAACTTGTAATAATGTATATGTTTGCAATGATGGAGATGAGAAAAGACTAACCAAGGTGATTTAGGCCTCCATGCTAGAGCTATAAGTAGATTGAATTGACCCACTTCCACTCCATAACGTAATTGGATCCAACTTGAAGCGAAGCCCAATTGGATTTGGATTCTTAAATTTCTAATTCAAACACAAACTCATCCAAACTATTTCAAACTAGTATAATTACTATTATAAAATTTCATTGAATATAAAATAATGTTATACTCGATCCGATCTAATCCAAAGGAAATTGGATTAGGTTTGGATTTAATTTTTTTGACCAAATTCTAATATAAACTGAGCTTAGATTGCGCATATCCTCCATCCAGCCCAATCCACATGCCACTCTAGGCAAGGCTGAAATCTAGCAAATCATATTGATGAAAATATTTTTTAATTTACTTTTTAAGATCTATTGGAAAATGTTATAAAACCAGGACTTTGGTTAGCAAAATTGTATAATATAAAATGCTGTAAGACATCAAATTTGAATCCGGAATTTGAGTTTGCAAGGTAAAGGGGTATGACCACAAGGGCAAGTTTTGTGGTCAAGTCCTGGTTTGCCTACAAATTTCAAGACTCTTGTTACGTTTCATGGTACTTGGGTGGTTTGTTGTATTCACGCTTTAGGTAGACTGAGGAGATTTGGATTTGCATCTTCAGTTTTCCGATAGAAGTAAACATCAAAACTTCAACTGAAGACAAGGAGACCAGTTTCCTCTTAAAAAGGTTAGAGTGTGTTCCCACACAAGCCATGATGGTGTCTTTTCAATGATGACCCACCATCAAAACCAGGAAGACTAAATGGTAGAAGCTAGATGTTAGCGACTCAAAAATAGCTGCCCAATTTCCAGGGTCCTTGTTGAAGATTGCAAAAAAAATGTAAACATACCTTCTCTGCCCTCTTAGTTCACTGATAACACTGAAGACTTGAGGACGATTAGAGTCTGCTAAACATTGATAAGTGAGAATGAAACAGCTTAAGTGACCAAAATCTACCTCACTAAGCATAGCTAAGCTTAACGATTTACATGCCGAGTTGATCTTTGACAAGAATTTTAGTCACCAGCAAGGGTTACTAGACTTGGTTGCTCTAAGTCACTAAGCTTAACAAGTTACATGCCAATTTGATCTTTTAGGCGCCAGTAACATTCATTAGCACTCAACTCTAGTTTTCCATATTGCCAATATATGTTTTATAAATATATATATAGCCTGCATAATTACTTCTTTTCTTAATAATTAGTGGTGTAAACTCTTCATAATCGACCATCTCCTATATGCATCACACATGTATAAACCCACACACAATAAGCACTTCTCCCACTAGATAATGTCACTTGTAGCTAGAATCTCATGACTTGCTAAGATTTGCGAAAAGAAAATGGAAAAGTTATATATAGCTGATATATAACTTTTTTCATGCAAGATTGTGCCGCTTAAGCATCTCCTAGTATGGAATTATAGAATGAAAAGGATTAAATGCTAGCCAGAAAACAAAAGTAAACAACAAAGTGTTACTACAGCTTAATTTCAGTAACATCAATGTTGTAAAAGAGGATTCTTTCACGCAGTTAGAAGCCAGGATGTATGCTTTGGCTTTCAAAAAGACAATTTAACAGAGAATCCGCCACCATCTCCGCTATCACCGCTGAGCCCCTCCCAAATTTAACTTTAATCTAAGCTTTCTTTCGTCTTAATCTTAGCCGCTGTTAGCTGATTCCGTGGAGAACTCCAAGATAATTACGTGGAGACTGGTGGGAACTCGGGGGGAACTCGAGGTGGTAATATATTTCATTATGCTGATCTAAATGAGCTACCTAATGGACAACATCATGCGGATGTCTAACCAGTTAGGCCTATCATCTTTGTAGACAAAGCTGGTTGGCAGGCTAAAAAAAAAAACTGCAGTTTTGCCGCCACTTAGAATCTCATTCAAAAAGACCAGACACAAGATATTATTTAGGTTATTTGGTTCCATATAAGTATCCAAGATTTACCTAATATATAGCCGATGTGAGATTAAATATACATCCATATAGATCCTCACATACTTTTCCAGTTCAAGCTCTCGTATTCTCACTAAAGGTCCAAATATGTTCAAATCCAATCAGGAGCATCATGGTCGGTCCGTAGTTAGCCTCCATAAACTTATGTTGCATTGTTCTCTGGTCCACATTGATTATGGACCGGATTTGCTCTGATACTATTTACAAGAATCTAGGATTTTATCCCAGCCAAAATGTATTATTTAGATTTATTGGTTTCATATAAGTATTCAAGATCTACTCAATGCATAGCTAATATGCTAGGATTAAATACACACACATAAATTCTCACAGGTTTAGACCCTCTTAGCCTGACACATGCCCCAAAAACATGTGAAGCCTTTCATCAAAAGCGGATGAGGTCCAGCTTCATCCATGCGAGTGGCATTTGAGCTTTCTTCCATACACCATGCTTTTCACAGCGTGTGCTCAACCGTGAGTCATCGAGGGTAGCAGGTAGCAACTAACTCTTAACTCTTAACTCAATTATACTTCCGCCCTTGATTTCTCAAATTTTCCTGGCTAATTTTCACTTTCTTGATTGCTATAGTGTATTTCCCTTCCAATTAATCCTGTTTATATATATAGTGTTTTTATACCATGGGACGCTACCACTTTTACTATGAATCTTTATATTGATTCATGAAAATTGATCATAAATAAGTTGTTCTATCAGACCAGTTTGGTCAGGATTAACATTGACATACTTAATTTCACAACCCTCAATTTGGTTGTTTCTAGTATCAATCTATAGTTAGGAATGACGTGTTTTTTCTATTTATCCACTCCATTTGGTGTGAGTGTTTCATGTATTGATTAAAGTTTGGATCATGACAGATGGCACTGCGAGCTTGTCACAACCTTGTGAAGCAAACTGAGATGCTGACAGGACAAACATTGCAATCACTATCGACAACCAATTAACCGGTGCTATAATCCTTCATAACGGCAGAGTTGTGCTTGAGTTGTGTTATTCGTAAGGCAGCTCCTGCTTAATTTCTAGTTTGCTCCATTGATTACTAGACAAGCTAAGCTTAAGCAACATATAAAGGCAAAGGCATGCCTCATTGTAAGAATTTTCTTGTAGACCTAAGTAGCATCTAAGCCATGCCTGCTTTAACCTTTTCTTTTTCCACTTAAAACTCGTTCTAAAATCACTCCTGTCAGCCGAATTGCATGACAACTAGGAATTGCACTGAGCTCATGCATTACAAATGCACACTTCGTTTATCTTTTTATCAGAGGAACTTTCTACAAATTGAGCATGCCAAGGATTCACAGCCATGTTTCGGAACCTAATTCTCTTTTGGGAGAACTAGGATGAATGGAAAGTCCAGCTGAAATCAAGTGAAGGTAAAAGACTTGAAGCATAACTTATAAACAAGTTGATCTCGAAGAGTAATTAACCTGCAAAATTGTGGATTTATAAGTTTTTTATTTGGTAGACTAGATCTGCATGTTTTAAGAATAAGCTCATTTCATGAATCAAGTCTGAACACTCTTACAACATGTAGCAGATTCTAACAACCTATGATTTGTAACCCAAAAGGAAAAGAGAGAGAAAAAAAAAAGCAACCCATGATTCATAGCCCTGCAGCTTTGCAAGCCTACCCTTCGATCCCTCAAGAGAAAATAACGTCGAATATTATCCGACATGCAACCATCATATATGTCAGTCTCCAAAAAAAATTATATCCTGTATCATGTACACCACATGGTGGTGCACCATGCCAGTCACGTATCTCAGCTTCTATAGATGCCATACATCATGCGTTCGTCTCGAATTGCCATTATCTTTTATCTTGAACTGCTGCTCTACATACATCATCTCAGTTTAGTTTTGTAGTGCAATTGTGTAGATTATAATTTCTCAATCTCTGAAGTATGATTGGCATGGTTTGACGTAATAGGTGGACTTCACTTGTCTCGGCCTCATCTTACGTTCCAATGCTGCTATCTTGAGTCAAAATATTCTTGTAAGCTCGTCTTTCCATCCTTACTAAGGAAACGTACTAAGTCCCAAGTGGCGACCAAACTTCTGGGGATCTACATAGATAATTAAAAATAAACTTTATAATATTAGATTAAAACACAAGATCCCACCAATCACCACCTTCGAGATCAGATTTGACTGGACCTCGCGAAATTAATAGTATGAAAATCCAAGGTTTATATATAACCATGGACAACCCGACAAAAGCCACCGCTCGTGAATTGGAAAAAAAAAAAAAAACAGCCATTTTTTAACGCCACCAACAGCACAGGGCACGCCGAAGCCCGGTAAAAGTTTGATGGCATTCTTGTTATTTAAAGGAGAGTCGGGGCTTATTGGTTCGCTCTCGTTCATTGAGATAAAAAATAGGGAAAAGTGCGCCCTTCGGGAACGTCGCGGTCAAAAAGGTAATGGAAGGCAACGGCCAGAAAATAACCGCAATCAACGGCCTCCCGCCGAAACGCAAAGCCGAATTTTTGAAAAAGAGAAGCCAAGCTCGTGCCACCGACCGGGATCCGCGATGACCGGCTATTGCCGTTGTTTTAATGGTGACGGTGGTAATTTGTCTTTCTTTTTTCTTTTTTTTTTTTTTTTTCTTTTTTTTTCTTTTTTTATACATTGGCTGTTCATAGTAGTCTAGCTTGAGCACTGTCATAGGAGACCAAAAAAAGAATACACATCAGAGACGGAGGAACAAATATACAGCGGATCAAAAAAAAAATCTTTTCGAAATAGTGAGCAACAAAGAAGACGACCCAGTCTGTAGCCCTATTCGCCTTCAGATAGAGCTGATCACAGGCCTTCTGGCCTGCCCAGCCCGGCTCGAAATTTTTCGAGCTTGGGTATTAAAAAAAGGTCCATGGGTCGGGCCTGGCCAAGAAAAGCGGTCTGACAAAAAAAATCGGGCCGGGCCTGGTCGGACCATTCTGGCCCATTTCCAGATTCTAAATAAAGAAAAAATCGGGCTTGTCGGGTCGGGCCTATCGGGTCGGGCCGGGCTAGACGGGCCTAGAACCAGATTTATAAAGTCTGGTCGGGTCTGGACAAAAATTTAAGCCCGACAATTAGGTCGGGTCGGGCCTGGGCATAGCCATCGGGCCTAATTTCTACTATAGAACCCGGCCCGAGCCCGGCCCGACCCATGTTTTGATTAGATCTACCTCTAGATAAATATGCACAACCTAGAAGGCAGCAAACTTCCCCAATAGCCTTCGAATATCGACTAGAAGCGGATGATTTGTCTTCCGCATCCCCTCCTATAGGATCCGCTCAATAATCTCTACTGTGTCGCCATCTAGGATGATACTCTCAGCCTTGAGCGCCCGCTTGACATAGAAAACTCCTTCCCACGTCGTCTTGAGTTCCGCTCCAGGAGCACCTGTCTCGAAATTACGCCATCCTTCTGCAACTATCAGCCTGGAGTAGTGGTTTCTGATCACAAATACAACACCGACACAATCACTACTCTCTGAAAAACTGCCATCAAAATTTACCTTCAGATGGCCTGGGGGTGGGGGGAAGGTAATTTGTCATTGGGGAGTAAGAATACCGTACAGGTAGCTCCGCTTGCAATGTTAGCTCGCATGTCCCTGTAAACTGCTAGCTAAATGCTACCCTAAAATGCCCATCTCAAAATGCTAACATGAGATGAGGTAACTAATAGCTTGTGCGAGTCCCTTTGGCCATGAGCTGCGTAGGAGATGATCTTCGATTCGATCTACAAGTCAAATCTCATAATCATGGAACTAGTGAATTTTAAAGTTCTTTTCATCTAAGAAACATGATACTTGGTCACAATTGCTTGCTTTGAATTCAAACTTCATTTGATCTTGTTACTATTGCCTAACTTAATTAGATATAATGGTGGTCAATTATGCTTGTGGTTGCACACTTTATACATGAGCGGAGCTTTCTTTAGGTTTTTCTTTGGCTACTAGGGGTGAGAATGACTCTATCATGCTGTTTTAAGAAGAAAACTAATAGTTCATGCTTGCGAAACTAAGATGAGGTTGGCCAAGGTCTGGGATCTTTACATATTACCATCTTAAGATACATTGGTAACTTACAAAAAGAAAGTAAATTACAAAAACTTCCATGAGATTAGAGATAAATTATGCTTGCATCCAATATTATAAAAAACCTACGCTTTTCTTAATGAGATTTCTTTTTTATCCAATACTTTAACTTATAACTTAACAGAACATTAGTCAAACCGTTAACTTTAAATAAGATCCAAATGCCATGTCAAAAATAAATAAATAAATGATCAAAATAATTTTACTTGACATAACAACAATCCAAAGATATAAGAAAACATATGTATCCTCCTTATTTAAAGACAATTTTGACTTTTTATATAAAATAAATAGATACACTAATACCATTAATTTAATTAAGTGTAAGTATAGATTTTATAAACTATTGAGTACAAAAATAATAAAAATAAACCTCAAAAAAGTTTGTGTCATTTAATCTAAAAATTCTCTTGGCTTGAATGGTTTAGATCCACTAAGTTGTAGGCTGGGAAGAATGGACTTCAATTAAGAAACCATAAGGAATCTTTAATGCGAATCACAGAGCCATATCTAGAAGCTAGTGCAATCCCTTCCGCATGTGGCTAGTGGAGCTACTCCAAGTCCATTTGCAAACCAAGTTTGAGATCATTCATCCAAGTTTTATAGATTAAAATTTTTGAATATGCTTACTAGAAGAACTTGTCTTGCTAATCGCCTGCCTTTGCTTTTGAAAGAAGTTAGTGTTCCGAGACACATGTTGATGGCACGCTCGCCATTTTATTTTAGAAAGATAAAAGTTGAATATTCTCGAGCGAAGTGGAACTTGCATAATATAGTCATGCACACAGTTTTTCAAGGAAAATAGTCATTCACATAGTTAATTCTATATGATGATTGCATCGATCTCATCTTTGCCATTAATTTCAAAATAGCAAGAAATCTTGCCTCTCGCCCCAAATTCAACCTGGTAATAGTCATGCACGTATATGGCTAATTAATTTTCTGTGGTTGCCAAAGTCGATGTACGTGTCAATCTCAAGCTAAGAATATCTAGTTTATTGGTGATAGCATCCTCAACATAACGCGGCACCAAACCAAGATACGTAAGAGTAGGTATTAAGATGGAACACGGTGATTCATAATTCTGGATAATCTGAATCTTGATGATCTAAGATCATGATATTTGGTATGCAATATTTCGGTGATTACATATCTCTGGATATCCACAAATAACCTGTTTGATATTTTATAAGGTTAAGATCCATATAATAGCAAAAAAATTATCTCTGATATATTGCATAAAATATATTCTAATAAATTACTAATACATTTATTAAGATATTTTATAAAAATATAATTTTATAAATTAGTAATCCTATCAAGATATATTAATTATTACAAAATTAATGTTTTATTTATATTTATAAACATATTACTATTATAATACTAATATTTATTTGGATCAGAAAAAAACGTAATTAGAAGTAATATACTAAATAATTTTATAACATAAAAATAAAGTATAATAATATATTTCTATTATAATTATAAATTACAATCGAATAATAATATGACAACAATATAATTAATGATATATTATAATATAATATACATCATTAACACAATATATTGTCATATATATATATATATATATATATAACATTGATGTAATATATTAATGATGCATTGATATACCAATTGTTTTTGTTGAATTGAGTGGCATTCTTATTCCTAAATTTCAGTCTGTGATCACCTCCTAAAGTGATTTTGGATGTCCGACCTCAAAAATGGATTTTTCACATCGGGCTACATAGTAATTTGAGAAATGAAGATGATTTAAAATTACTGTGGTGCAACCAAAAATGATCATTTTGCCTCTTCAATTCATATGATCCTTGATTTTGGGATGCTGGCCTCCCCTGAAAATAATGTGGTTGGCGAATCAAGGAAACCGCGTGGCCCACACTTAAGTACAAGAAGAACTTCGACAAAAATGGCTCTTTCTCTCTCTATCTATGTGCTTTGCTCAACCTCCACTTTAGTATAGGTTTGCAGGTGTCCACATGGAAAAGAGAGGTTTCAGTGCGGTTGGGGGTGGTCATGTCGCTTCACTGCTCCCGTCCGATCTCCAAAGTAACCATATCGATGGAGGAGCCATATTGAGGAACATTCCCCTGTGGGAAACTGCGAGTGGCTTCATTTATCCACTCCAGAAAGTAAAGTCAGTGATGACCAAGGACGGTGCAGTTAATGTCAGCACAGCATCAGGCTTCTCTCTTTTTATCTCGGAGTTTTTTCTTTACATGGAATTGGAATTTGCTTTTCTCAAAAGCAAGTTATGCCTTCATGCTCCGACAAGTTGAAATAGTTTTGAAGGAGGAGATTCAATAAAGAAAAAGTGGCTAAAACTTCAGACCATCAACAAGTGTCGGGTGTGTACGACAATCTTTCATTTCTATTTTTTTGTTCTCATATTAACTAGGTATAGAGGATTCCTACACATGGTGGAAAATAAGTTGCTTCCACAGGGACCAACTAACATGCTAATTGATAGGGGGCAAAATGGATCGTCCTGCTCACAATAATGGGACCACCCAATTTCGAACAAATGGGTCCCGGCACTGACAGAGCCGAATATCAGTCCCGCTAAGAGCCAGTCCGAGCTCGGACTTCACCAAAGGCATGATCGACCTCGGTCGAATCTCTCCGTCGCCGCGACCTGCAGCAACCTTCTGATGCTTATGATGACGTCTTGAGCCCGAGCTCGAGACGCCCCAAAAGCTTCCTCGACCAAGCTCGGGGCACCTTCTGTATTCGCCGACCTACCTCGACCAAGCTTGGAGCGTCTTCTGTATTCGCCGACCCGCCCTGACCAAGCTCGGAGCGCCTCCTATATTCGCCGACCCGCTTCGACCAAGCTTGGGGCGCCTCCTGTAATCATCGACCCGCCCCGACCAAGCTCGAAGCGCCTCCTGTATTCACCGACCCGCCTCGACCAAGCTCGGGGCACCTCCTGTATTCCCCGACCTGCCTCGACCAAGCTCGGGGCGCCTCCTGTATTCGCCAACCCATCCCAACCAAGCTCGGAGTGCCCCCAGCCTGTATTCGCCGAACCACCCCGAGCCTATATTCGCCGACCCGCCTCGAGCCTGTATTCGCCAACCCGCCCCAAGCCTCGAGCTCGGAGCGCTTTATTGAGGAAGCTAAGCCGGCCTCATCAAATATGTGATGCGACCTATCACCAAGCCCAGCCTCGCCAAAAATTGCATCCACTTACATGCCTACGCCTGCTTGTGTAGTCGTACACTGTAAACACCTTCGCACCATGTTTTGCTTGCTAGCCAGCGACAGTCAAGGATAATGCCATGATACTCCAGCCATATCCTGCTACGACTGTCAACGCCTTACCACTCACAAGGACAGACTGCACTGTGCACCACAAGCAAGCTCTGGTTGCGCACCATCCCTACTTATGATAGGAACGGGCCATACCTCCGCCATCTGGGCGCCTCTACAAAGACTATAAGTAGTCCCATCAGGTAATGCCTAAGGGACTTTTGGCTGGACCAACTGAGCTCCACTCTAACTTGATCGTCGGAGGATCCTCACTGGAAGCAACAAGAGCAACAGAAGGAACAGAACAGCATAGCCACTCAATTAAAACTCTGATAGGGTAGGTAGCGAGGCCGGTGCAACCTATATCATGAAAAGTTCTGTAATAATCCTATTTTGTCTGAGTTAGACAATATGTTAAAAAAGTTAGCTAAAAAACATTATTTGAATTTTTTGGCTCTATACAAGAGCCTAAAATCTATCAAGTGCATAATCGATATAAGACTAAATACACGTCTGTATAGTTTTTTATATCAGTCATGTACTGAATAGATATTGGGTATCTATATAGGATCAAGAAATTAAAATAGCATCTTTCAGTTAGCTTTTTTAGGCGAGATCCTAAATCGTGATATACGATCGCTTTTGGTTAGACCTCTCCTTGCAAGACATCTATCAAAGAGTTTTTCCACTCTAGCAGCGTATCATTTGATTTAACAAGTAATTTGACATGTCTGCTCTGGTTGTCTGTCTAATTGTTTGCTTACCATCCTTAAGCTAGTAAAAATTTCCTTGCAAAGTATCAAGAACAACCTGTTGCAATATCAAGAGCTGTGCTAATTATAAGTTCTTTAGACATTGTATCTGCGCGCCATAAGGATAGCTAAGTCATGTGGACATGCAAGGCATAAGTGGGGAAAGAAGAGGCATTTATTATTTTTGTTTGTTGGTACTTATCCTTTCCATGAACCAAACTATGGTGCATCATTATCCATACGCTTGACTAGGCTGCATATGTCTTGGTTTTCACAATTTTGGCTTGTCCTCATGATAATACCATGGGCACTTTTGGAAAGTCCCAAGATATGTTTTCGGATAGCGCAATATATATAACAACTCATCTTTTATCAAGAGGTACAAAACATTATCTGTTGGAAATATGTTAAACTTTAGTTGATTAAGGATTCTCACATAACTATGAGGCAGTACTTACTAACGTGGAGACAACTAGGTGGTTATGTGAAGTTGGTGGAGACTTCTTTTTTTTTTTTTTTTTTTCCTGCTGCTAAGACGGGCATGTCAAACTATATGAGTCCAAAAACACTCAATAAAGTTAAAAAAATAAAACATTACGGAATGTCCTAGGCAAATCCTAGGCAGAGACATCTTCCTTTTTGTCTTTTTTTCTTGTTGTTTTAAGATAAGGGACGCCAGCCGGTTCCTTCAAAATAACTCAAATTAAGGTATATTACAAGTAAGAAGGATGTTTTCTAGCTGGGGAAAGCAGAAAAGCTTGATAAATGATATTTATTGAAGTGAAAGAGAATACATTCTAACAATTCGACAAGTTAACCTACTAAGTTACTTTCAAAAACTAATATATGAATTAATTTATATACTAGATTTTTAAACTTAGTTTTTTGGAAAAAAATGATCAAACAAGATTTGCTTTGCAATGGGAATTCTAAAGATATATTAGCCACAACTCACAAGTCACACGTATACAAATCTTGTGTGCCTTCAAGAAGATAGCTTTATATCCATTTCGGAGGCCGTATCCGATCAATTTCTCATGGTACTCATGTCTATAGCGTGTCACTTATATAGCCCCATCCTAGGCGAGGATATTATTTATACTAAACCGTCTGATCAAAATCCAAAGGTCCACTTTATCTGATGGAATTCTTTGGAAGATTAGTAGGGCCACCGAACCCCAATATTGGGTGATCGAGGCCCAGCAGTGGTAAGCCCGTTACGGGCAGAAGAGGAAGCACAGACGAGGGTTGACACGTGTGCGGCAACCGCATGTGCATGACGTGCGGGCGCACGTGCCGAGAAAAAAGCTTGGCAAGGCGGCTAGATTTCGTGAGGGCCGCCCTCAGCCCCTCACGTGGTGGGGCCACGCAGGGCCTGTCATCCCGCACGAGCTTTCACGTGACAGGGAGTAATCGGAGGCGGCGGACGCCACGCGTCATCAGCACATCGGCTGTCTTATTATTAAAAAAAAAGCCAGCGAGGGTCCCTTTTAAATCTCGCTTCTTTAGCCCGGCAGTGCCATTATGACGTCGAACGCGAGCAGCCTTACGAGCCGTCCAAATGCTACGATCCATAAGTGGACACATGGGAGTTGGGGAAGGATTTTGGCATTGAAATTAGACTTGCTCATCGGGTTGGTTAGGCTAGAGTTGGAGAAAGCTTAGCTAAAGATACAACTAAAAATGGTTAGATCTGAACATAATTTGGCCCAACCTTGAGCCATTTTATTTGATTTTATTTTATTTTAAAAATGGTTAGATCTGAACATAATTTGGCCCAACCTTGAGCCATTTTATTTGATTTTATTTTATTTTATTTTTTTTTTACACTTAAAGCGAATATTTCATATATTACGTGAATGAATACATCCAGTAAAATTTGCAAAAACTAAGTCAAACAGTGCCCTACACAATTCCTCCTCTCCTGCTCATAGAATGTCTCATAAGTGGCACGCGACATACGCCGCCACCCAGTCCGCAGCCCCGTTAACCTCTCGTACATATGTTTAGCCTGAAAGGCTACTACATCACTCACCATATTCCAAATATGTCGAAGTAAGGAGTGTACCCTAAAAATCAATAGGCCATAAATCCTTGTTTCATGTTTTATCTTCTTCCTTCTTCTTTTTTTTCATTTTTATTCCATTGAAGCAATCCACTATTCTTTAGTTGTTCTCCAAGCACTAGTCTGATCAAATTGTCAATCAGCCCGACCTAAAAAAATAGGAATAGAAAAACATCAATAAGATGGCACACTCTCAAGTGAACAATATAACAGTCAAAGAAAATACCTTCATGGCTTGTGGCCGAAAGACCCTGCCCAAATTGGACTTCTGACTCGGCCGGTCGACGTTAAGGAACGCCGACAGCGGATGATAAATTTCTCCGATGATTCCTTGCTCCTCAAGACGAAAGAAACAGTCATGCTTGGAAAGACCGATCTCTGTGACCACACTATTAAGTTATAAAAAAGAATCCAGTAATCATCGGTATTTTTCTTGCTATATTGCTCGAGAGCCATATGGCTGCAGAATGGCTTGACATTAAAGTCGTGCAAAGTGTGGTAACCCAAACTTGGGACACAATGAAGTCTGATTTGTCCAACCTTTAGGCAGTTGATCATGAAAGGAATGCCCAAGATTTATTTTGATCTTGGTTGACCTACTAGCACACAAAGTCATCATAGCTGCTTGCAGCCTTTAGTTTTAGGCAAATGATAACCATCGCCCCCGGGGCCATAGTTAAGAAATATTAATTGCTTCCAGAAGACAACTTGTTCCAGGAATATTAATTGCGGGGGTGATGGTTAAGAAATATTAATTGCTTCCAAAAGACAACTTGTTCCAGGAATATTAATTGCTTCCAAAAGACAACTTGTTTCTGGAATATTAAATACTTTCAAAAGGCAGCTTGTTTTAAGGATATTAATTGCTTCCAAAAGGTAGCTTGTTCCAAGGATATTAAGTGCTTCTAAAAAGCAACTGGGAGAAAATGTAATAAAGGTGGTTGGAGATTAATTATGGCAAATGAGGGCGATGGTTAAGAAATATTAATTGCTTCCAAAAGACAACTTGTTCCAGGAATATTAATTGCGGGGGTGATGGTTAAGAAATATTAATTGCTTCCAAAAGATAACTTGTTCCAGGAATATTAATTGCGGGGGGTGATGGTTAAGAAATATTAATTGCTTCCAAAAGACAGCTTGTTCCAGGAATATTAATTGCTTCCAAAAGACAACTTGTTTCTGGATATTATTTGCTTTTAAAAGGCAGCTTGTTCCAAGGATATTAATTACTTCCAAAAGGTAGCTTGTTCCAAGGATATTAATTGCTTCTAAAAAGCAGCGGGGAGAAAATGTAATAAAGATGGTTGGAGATAATAATATCCCTTAACTCGGGATGATTAGTGGGATTCAAATTAATTTGCACATAGTTGCCCCGGATCCTTCTTTCCTTATTAGTACAGTATTTGTTGCCTATAATGGTGTATCTCCATTTGTTAATTAAAAATGGCAAATGATAACCATCGCCCCCACGGTGATGGTTAAGAAATATTAATTGCTTCCAAAAGACAACTTGTTCCAGGAATATTAATTGCGGGGGTGATGGTTAAGAAATATTAATTGCTTCCAAAAGACAACTTGTTCCAGGAATATTAATTGCTTCCAAAAGACAACTTGTTTCTGGAATATTAATTGCTTCCAAAAGACAACTTGTTTCTGGAATATTAATTGCTTTTAAAAGGCGGCTTGTTCCAAGGATATTAATTGCTTCCAAAAGGTAGCTTGTTCCAAGGATATTAATTGCTTCTAAAAAGCAGCTGGGAGAAAATGTAATAAAGTTGGTTGGAGATTAATTATTATCCCTTAACTCGGGATGATTAGCGGGATTCAAATTAATTTGCACATAGTTGCCTCGGAACCTTCTTTCCTTATTAGTACAGTATTTGTTGCCTATAATGGTGTATCTCTATTTGTTAATTAAAAATTACTAAAATAGCACCATGTCACCATGGGCAGAGTAGGCACAAAACCAATCATGGTGGTATGCACTGAACCTTGCCATTTCATTTTTATTCTCTCTTAATGGGCAGAGTAGGAAATGGAAAAAAATGGAAGTATTTCTTTATTCTCTCTTAATAACTAGTTATTTTTATGATTATTATTTTTATTTTCTCTCTCTATTTAATATAATATTGAAAGGATATATTACATTAAATGAAGATTCTACTTTATTTCTTGGAAAAAATACAGTAAAGGTAGTTAGAGACTAATTAATATTTCTTAACCATCGCCCCCGGGGCGATGGTTAAGAAATGACATCTTTGTAGATACCATTAAGATGATCATGGCTCTTTGCCCAATGTTTAATAGCGTGCAACCCTACATCTCCAGAAGACCTACTTTAACAAACAAAAATCACATGAGGCGGAGAAAAAAATATGACACATGCTCCTATTTTGTCATGTTTTCTCTAGTGCTTATTTTAAAAAAGAAACCTCAAACTCATATATTCTTTCTACTAATGAAGTTATTAGTCTCGTGATTAAAAAAGCAAAAAAAAAATCATGATACATAGTATATGGTCAAGTAATACATACCAAGCAAATTAATTATTTAGCACACATACCAAGATAAATTGATACATAGTTTCTAGAACATGACATTCATCAGTACACATTTAGATGATATGTGCTTAGCAAATTAGCCATTTAGAAAACAAATATATACCTCTAAGCAAATTAATATATAGTTTTCAGAATATCATATTTATCAACACATACTACCTGGCCGGTAATACATACTTATTGACTTTCTGCTATATATTATAAGCTTATCTGATACACATCTAAAAGTGTCCAATACACATCTCGAAATAAATTGATATATAGTTTTCAGAATATACTTTTTACCAGTACACACTGCATGGTCATGTGATATACACCGACCAAATTAATCATATCGCAAGCCAATACACATCTCTAGGTAAATTAATACATTAATTTCAAAACATAGTGCTCATCAGCACCGATATATAGATTTTGATATACCCTCTTCAATTTTCTAATATATACTGCAAGCTTATTTGATACACACATAGTAGTAATCTAATATACATCTCTAGGTAAATCGATGCATACTTTTCAAAACACGTTTTTTACTGGTACACACTATATAGTCAGGTGATACACACCAAATAAATTAATCTTCTTGCAAGCCAATACACACCTCTAGATTAATCGATGCATAGTTTTCAAAATATAGTGCTCATCAGTACCAATACTTAGTTTTCTAACTTTGTCTAATATAAGAAATTATATACCTATCATTTTTTAGATTCTATAAACTCTTATATACAAAGACCCTAGAAGAGAGAAAAATTTATAGGAGGAGAAATGGACTCGAAAGGAGAAGGAAAACCTCACGGATGGGATAGATAGCTCGATAAGGAAGAAGATAGATAGAGAGGCTGGATGAGAAAGAAAAAGGGTGCGGACGAACTTTCTTTATGGACGATCTCTCTTAGTGCATATTTTTTTGTTTTAAAGTTACGAGATTAACGGACTCTGTTAGTAGAAGTTCTATTCCTATTTAACTTTTGGATTTTCTCTTTACAATAGGTATTAGAAGAAATACGACAAAATAAGAATTCTACCCCATATGATATTCTATAGTGCTGATAGTTTATGGTGTCCGCTCTATATGATTTTTGTTTTATTTTAACATCCATAGCTGACACCTATGCTAGCATTTTCTCTCCCCCCCCCAAAAAAAAGAGGAGATGCTGCTGGTGGGTTTGCAATGAAAATTAGTTGTATTGTATGTTTTTTTAATAAAAAATTGTACTAAATGCTTTGAAAAGGTATACCAACCTACAAAACTAATTACATGGAGGATTCGCGAGAAGAATTTTTTCACCAAAATATATTTTTAGAAAACTAATATCTATTATATCGTTAATAAAGAAAAAGATCTTATTTATAGATTTTTAAAGCTTAAGAGTAGTTTTGGAAAAAAAATCCTAATTCTCAACTGGTAGGTAAGCAGCTTTCCTATATCTCTTGTCGTTTTTTTTATAAAATATGTGAATCTTATTCCCACGAGAATGCTACTTTTCTATATCTTTCATTTGAAAACTCTAGCCAAATAAGAGGTCTTTCTTCATCTTTCTCCTCTTCTTTTCCCATGAACCAAACAAGTGCACATAACTCATCTAGCTTGCGGGAAGAGAAGGAAAAAAAATATGCTCAACAAAAAAATAATAAAATATCTCATATTTGATTGAAATTTTCAAAAAAAATAAAAAATAGTTTGTAAATGATAATAAAAATTTTACTTTTTTGGGTAGAATGGTGAATCATACCGATCTAGCATGAGTACAACAAAAAAATAAAAAAAAATGTTGTTGGAGAGGAGAGGTGCAGCCTTGTGCGTCTCTTAGAGGACCCTAACCGAATGCCGAGCAACGAAGGAGGCGCTATAGTCGGCAACTCTGTTCATCTTCCAGTAGATATGAGCGGCCCAAAATGCACCACAAAACCTCGTCAACCTACGGCTATCCTGCAGTAGCAGGTACCCATTGCTGGTCATGTGTTGATTACACCTAAAGAATAACGTAGCTATCGCAATATAGATTAGGGTATCGATTCCACAGGAAGAAAATAGAAACACTAAAAGAAACTAAAAAACTAAGGAGAAACATCAAAGTAGTAAAATATGATGTGAATGTTTAAAAGTAAATTGACAATTAGATTGTAGTAGTGAAAAGTTGTGACCAGAATTAATACATTGAATAACTCAATTAGAAATCATAGCACCAGATTCTCTAATCGGAAGATATAACATTACAATTAAAATATTTAGTGGTAATTCTAGAAAGCATTCTCATCTCTTAAAACCAAGTATTGCTATCCTATTAGACTCAAATTCAAAGATAAAAATATACCCAATAGTAATATTTCAGCAGAGAATCGCACTAACTAGATAAACAATCAAATCTGGACATAATCAAACACCTCAATAATTCTATAAAAAAAGACATGGCTAAATCTATGAAAGAAATCAGTTCAAGATTATCCCAACACAAGAAAAGATCTATTGATGAGAGATGATAAACAAGAATTGTATCAACATGAGAATTTATTATATAGATCAAATATAACTGAAACTACCATCATCCAAGTGAGTTCATCCCTAGCTTCACCAAAAAATTAACTCTCCATGAATTTGTGGCTCCTCTTTATGATTTCTTTGTAATGCTGCCTTTTCTCCTTCAGAACAGTGAGCTCTTTCAAGTATATATATGGTTTAGGTGTTGAAAATTGTGTCCCAAAGCTAATTTTTTAATTGTAAGAAATTGGTGTATGTATATGTTTTATTAAAATGAATAAAAATT
>JAOXJJ010001168.1:360202-371975 GCA_025769935.1 Phoenix roebelenii | reverse complement strand
AGCACAAATTCATACAGTCGTAGGCCCCCTCCATGTCAAGCTTAACTCCCAACAAACTCCTTAGGCACGAAGCTCTAGACATGGCTAGCCAAGGGCCGAAAATCGGACATCCCTCCCTGCTAACCATCTCCCCCTCAAGCCTCCTGAATAACCTCCACCACCATCGGTGTTGGAACCTCCATCCTTAATGCCCCCTCTGCCAATGCCAGCCCGGGATGAGGAAACTGACACTCATCTTTTTTGTAGCCTATTATACCACAAAGGTAGCATAAGGCCGACAGATTATCGTACACAAATGCCTACCGGAACATCCGCAGTCTCTCCTTGATGAGAACCCCCGACTTAAGAGGATCATGAGCGTTTATCTCCAACTTAACCCTAGCAAATTTCGAGCTTCTGTTGCTGATCTGTGATGCCATCCAGGGCCAACGGCCGACTATTTGCTGCCACTATGTCTAGGATTGACTCCTCTCAATACTCCAAGAGAAGACAATAGAAACGAAGCGAAACCACAACCCTATTCACCATATCCATGCCCGGAACAAAATTCAGCACCCATTGCTCCATTACCGGTAACTAGCCTGCCACCAGCCGAGGACCGCTGACCAAGGCCGAGTTCCAATCCTCCTCGCCCTTGAATCAAAATGTGCGATGATCCTCCACCATATGAAAGGATTCAATATCATACTCAAGTTTTCCCTTGAATTCCACTCTCGGTCAACCGACTATGCTGGAACTCTTCAGACAAGGCTGCAGACGATGATTGTCATTGATTCCCATGCCTTTCTGGACGCTTCCACTTTTTCTGCCATTAGCTTGAGGACCTTCGAGAAGTATCATTGGAGGTTCTTCAACTCCTCCAAAATTCTATGACTAGTCCACACCGTCTGCTGGGGAGGCCTGAACCATCGTCGACCCAAGAGGTTTGTCTCCACTCTCCCAAGAAGGGACTGATCCCCGTTGCCAGACAAGCCTTTGGCAAGTCTCGAGCATCAATCCTTACTGTCGGAGAGATCCTTCGCCATCTCACACTTGGATCGCCCATCCTCCGCCATCACCACCCATTCGGCAACAAGCCCCAATCACCGTACAAAAATTAAACCAAAAACCCCAGCTGGTTGCAGTAGGTGTTAGACATGCTTTTGCATTTTATGAAAAAGAACTCGTATAGAATATGAGAATGCTGGTGGTTGGTTTGCTATGGGAATACTGAAATCTTGACAGAAGATTTCAGTGCCACCACAAAAGTCACCTTCTTTGAGATAAATAAGTGAAAGAAACCAGTTCTTCCACGGTTTGTGTTCTCGCCCAGCAACTTTCCTCGCATGATAAAGAGCATCTCATCCACCGGTTCCCTCTCCGGAACACATAATAAAGAGCATATTGGGTGATCGCATAATGCGGTCACGCATGGCATCCATAAGTTGAACGTCCATCTTTTCGAACATGGGAACCTGCAAGAAAGGATAAAAACTCTCTCTCTCTCTCTCACACACACACACACGCACGCGCACACACACACACACCCACACACACACATAAACACGCATGATTACAGAACGAGTTGATTTTAACATAATTCACAGAAAATATAACAGCGAGCAAGATGTACTGGATAGGTTTGAGAAACGTTACTTCATGTTCTTCAATGAGCGCCCAAATCGTCCATACATAATTCATGTGATCTTTGATATCAGTTTTATCTCAAATTTTGCTTGCGGGACTTTGAGATTAGCTTTAACCAGTTTACTACATAACAACAAGCCATTAAACCATTTTTTCCACTTGGTTGGCATCATCGAAATGTGAATCTAGCCGTGGATATGGAGACCTTTATATAAACAAACCATATAAACGAGACTGGTTCTCTGATCTTCGAAGGATGGAATTTGAAAATAATTTAGTCTGATCAGGTCCAATTTTTTTCGTTCAGCTACTTGGCCATTGCGACAATGGCATTCTCTCAACAAGCTGGCAGTCATTGATAAGCACAAAAGGTGCTACCAAATCGCTGGTCATCTTCTAATGAATTAATAGCTCGAAGACAAAACAAATTGACTATGGCACATGCTCCAGATTGTGCTGCCGCTGGCCTTATGACAAGTTTGACAGTTTTGGAAAAGTTCGACACTTGAGGAAAAGCAGGTAATTTGTTTTCTCAAAACATCTACTATCATTGTTCAGATTGAGAAAGGATGCAGACAATTGCAAGCAATATACTTACTTTCATTAGCAGCGCTAAACAGAGATGGGGCTCAATGTCCCTCCTCAGGTCTTTGCTTAGATCTTTAAGGGGATTCTCTTAGCCAACCCCACTTGTTTCTTGCCATCTGTATTGCTCATGAGACACACATTCCCCTCAAATGCTCTCGACCATTCTTTTCACTCGCATTTCTTCTATTCTCACAGTGGCAGACTGCAGGTATGTCTATGGAAGCAGCACATGGTTCACTGAACTTGTCAATGTAAAAATCGCGTAAACAAAGTAATACTCTTTTTCTGTATTCACTTGAAATAAACAAATTCCATATGCAAATAAACATAACATCTATATACATATTTGTGTTCTGATGGCATAACACATTTCAGGGCCAATATATACTTTCAATCATCAAAAAATATATTGACGTTGTGAATGACATGCAGACACTTACTTGAAAGTAAACCATCCTTGCACGTTGCTAGTAAGGAACAATCCATAATTTTTGTTCAAAGCAGCACCATGCATGACCTTGGTTAAGAAATATTGAAATATAAGAGGCCCATTATTTCACAAAGAAAGTCTCCTGAAATTTTTTCCGAAGACTCATAATAGGTAGGCTCTAACCAGAACATTGAGGTGTAATTCACAAAATAGAGTATTCATGACTGCGGGGAAAAAAAAACCCTTAGTTACATGAGAACACGTGCAGTCAAAAGTCTGGGTTGCTTGTTGCAGTATCAAAGTAGCATTGGCCCCGGAGAAAACATGCAATACATAAAGCATAATAACTTCTAGTAACAAACAAGAAATGTTTAACATTCAAACTTCATTTCTGCAACCAACCCATTTAATCATACCAAGACATAACAAGTTTATGCATAGGTAACAATGCTACGTCATATACATTGAAAACAAGAAAACATATCCTTTAACATTCTTTGCAAACTTAAAGTGGATCATACTATAGAAGTCATCTGATAAGAAGACGAAGCATCATAGGGCATACGACCTAGGAGTCAGCAAGCTGAAGGCTGCAAAGGTAGACAAAAGATTATGAGAGAGTAAACAGCAGACAATAACAAAGTGCAGCATTGTCTGCAATTTTGCCAAATGTTCTGGTTGTTGCAACCCCAAAAGGGGCATGAGGGACCGCATAATTACCCATGCTAATAAGGAGATATTAAAGCCAGCAAATCACATCAAGGTTGTTGGAATACCCAAAAGGAACTTATGTCGTGGGGAGATATTCAGTACTTGCTGTCCGTTGTGCCCAGTAATTCAGTACACAATTTATCTTGTAGGCAAAAAGTGCATGGTGTTTAAGAAGCATATATGTAACTAAAAGTTCTTCACAACACTCACTTTCAATGTTACAAGTTTGGTGCCGCATCTGTCAAGCACTGAATTGTAGATACAAATACAACCAAATGATGGCGAAAACAGACCAAGCAATGTAAGGTTGGATAAAGAAGAACAGAAGACTAACCTGCATATTGCCAATAAGAAGTGAAAATATGACCAAGCCAGATATGGAAACAAACGCAGCAAATAAGCTCCCAAAAAAAATGCTTGTTTTCAGGTTTTGGCCAAGAGAACTGCAAGATGTAACGATAGAAGTCAGCAAGAAAATCAACATGCTGATATACTGCCTAGGCAAAGCCATGTGAAACATTCAAAGCTAGCATGCATGGATGCATGTAGAAGTTTTATATTAAATGGCACTTTTCAAGATACTAGCATTCAACGTAGAAACATGAAGCTCGTCAGCTTTCACACATCATTCTTACCATTTAGCTCTTTCATGAACTTTTGTCGTCTATATTAAGCAAGCTGAAACTCCAAAGTGTAAACTGTTGATGAATTTGATGTCTGCAGTTACCTTTTAGCTAGGGATATCAGTGGACTTAACTGTCTAGACCATGAACCCCTACTTTGTCAGCTTCAATTCCAGATCCTTAAGAATAATAATTTGATACACAAGCAATGCACAAGAAATCTGCAAAGGTAATCAAGTCCAGTGAGCATATGAGGAATATTTAGAGAAGGTTCCATTTCACCAATGTCGCTTGGCTGAATTTTATGTTTCTGTCCTTCCATTGTGCAACTTCGATCAGTCACCCATGACAATTTATGTCTATCATGATACTTGAGGTCATTTCTTCTGGGACTAAATCAAAACAGCGATGGAACTATAAGACCATGGCTCTGCTGTATGAAAATATGATAATATGTTAACACCTGAAAAGAGTGCAATAGAATTCAAGAAGCAGAATCTAAGGCAACAAAGGGAAAAATAGCAGGAATGCATCAAGGAATTTAGAAGATAGATTATAAGGAACTCATAAACTTTCTGAGAAATAAAGAAGTCAATGAAACAAGTTTACCGAGCAAGAAGATTGGCCATCATAAGATGTTGCCCGCTGACAGTGACCAAGTAACTCTGGGTTGAAAGAAAGTCGCACATACGGACAGTCCTAACTAATGAGATCCAGATATAGACAAATTATGGCAGATCTATAATGAGCATCATGGAGGCAATAAAATCAGGTAATCTTTTTAAGTCATAAGGATGTTTTTGTCCACATAAATTTGGAGAATGGAGACATTCATTTAGCAATCTGGAAGTTCAATCCAGTCATCAGGACAAACTTCTAGGTAAGTCTCTGAGGAGAACATAAGAAAGATTGTATTCAAATCGAGAGTAGAAGTCCCAAAGGGATGGTGGCCTTGATTTGTTCCACCAACTTTAAAAGGACTTACCATGCTGGCCCATGACTGGCATGAGAGCGAAGCCATAATTGGGTTTTCACCACCTTGATTCCTTTGTATAAAAGTATGAAGTCTAATGTAACCATCAAAGCTATTGAATATGGCTTTTGAGAAAGAACAAAAGAAAGAGAGGAACAAAAGAACAGTGAAATTAGGATTTCATTGTGTTTAAACTTTTGGACCAACTCTGAACTTCTAGTTTTCAATGAACCCTTTGCCTTCTCATAAGCTGACAAAACCCCTCTAAAGCAATTGGAAAACCCCAAAACAAGAAAATAAATAAAAATGACAACTCTTTTTTCTAAGAATCACAAATATATCTAGAAAAGAAACAAAAATAATGCTCTAATTAGATCATTTGTTAACTCCTAAAATGTGTCACCTAAAGCAATAAAATAACATCCATGTACCAAAATGTGCTAGGTACCCATTTTAACCCCTTCAAACCTCCTCAAAGCCAATCACACTAGTGATAGTGAAAAATTATAGTAGTACTTTAGATACCATTGTGGCAATTAACATAGAAATGGTAAGCGTGTTGCAGAGTTGACATTTTGAGGATGTTTGGTAACATAGCTTAGTTAAAAAAATAAAAATTTTGCAATATAGCTTAGTCAAAAAAATAAAAATTGAATACACTAGCATTTGGCACAGCTGTGCACGTGAACCATTCAAGAAGAAGAAGTACAGCGATAAAGTCCAAAGAAGTAAAATGACAAGAAACCAATACTAATAGTTTGGCCATTTGGACATTAGGCTAAAAGCTACCCTGTTAAGAATAGGTCACAATTTGGGTTTAATGGTCAATTTTGAAAGAGAGGGGTAACCAAAAAAAAAGTTGGACAGAAATAGCAAGAATTCCCTTCCAAAAAACTTAAAACATGGATTGAACCCATGGTGGAGTAGAATCCAGAAATCCATCTTAATAGATGGATAGGTCTTTCCAACTTAAACTTCAAGTGGTTAATTAAATGTTCATTTTGTAATATTCAAGATCACAAATTGAAGTGGCTCGCCCACAAGCATCTCTATAGTTCCCCACTTTCTATGCCATCAAGCTAGTAAGGGTAGTCTAACTTGCACTTATACCAAGGGCTACTACAACTAAATCCAAGGCTATTCCCCTTTTTCTATACAGTATACTTCCCAAGATGAATCCACTATCATTCATTAAGAAATCAATGCTCGTCTGATATTTTGATTGCCACAATCACTGCCACATGCATTTACCATAAACTTGCTCCATTATTTGCTTTCTTAATATTAATAATTCTAACCGCTGGCAATCCACAGCTCCCTGGAAAAAGACTAAATGTCTCTTCTCCAAAGCATCTTTCAATTTTGAACTTAGATTTCGAAGCAGGATCCAGGCTCTTGGGTTGTTCTATTTTCCTACCCAGTGATACTGAAATCCAAAAAAAACCAAACTTATGCCAAACTACCAAATAATTTCTCTAATCTAAGCATACCAAAATTTGCAAATAGAGAATACACCAAAGGCATGTTTGGTGTTGCTTTTGCTTTGTGAGACTAGATTGTCTAGCTTCTCCAAAAGGCACTTTTCTGACTTTTTCGTCTTGTAGAAGCACTTTATAGACAATGCTATCAAACACTTATTTTTTTAAGAAAGTGTTTTCTTGCTTTAAAAGTCATATAGGTACTTTTTTAAGCAACACCAGAGATGCCCAAGCACCATTAATTAGGCATTCAAATTGCATGTGACAAGAATTTCTTAATGCTTTCAGATGAAATTAAAGACAAATAAATAAAGGTTTGTGGTTCCAACTTCCATCAAAATAATGATAAACTGTTGAAGTGTGACACTAGAAGAATCCATGGTGCTAAACCCAGACAAATTAAGATGGACAATTCTCTTTCTAAACACAGGAAAAATAATTTGGAACCTTAGACATATAACAAAAACTAACAGTAAAAGAAGCAAGTATAACAGGGAACAACAATTCCGCGGACACGTCAGGAATTTCTTTTCTTATGTAAGATAGTAAAAATAAACAAACCAAGGCATTATATTTCTAGCTTCAATATAATGATATTCAAATAGTAATATAGTACAACCATGGCTTACATGTATAAGGCAGCAGCCTATAGATAAAAATAACTAATGAAAAATCATAAAACCTTGTGCCACAATCCTCAAAATTTTGCAGCCCCCACCAAAAGCAAAAAAAAACAGTTTCTACCAAAAGTTGCTTGACTGATCAACATTAGATTGAAGAGCCTGTTGGTATATCCAAAATCAAATGCTGTTGTATTTGGTGCCCCTACAGGTCAAGCAGTAGCTACGAAACCAGAGTACCAAGAAGCAGTTGAACAATTTATTTGCGATAGGCATGACTCCAGCAGGCATCTTCTCGTTTTATGGAAAGAGATACCAGATGCTCCAAGTACCTGACAGAACTTACTGATAATATTACACTAGTATCCATGAAGAGGAATGGCAAATCTTTTTCTTTTCATATTACCAAATTATAGTGTTCTTGTTGAAAATTCACTAAATTGACTGCATTATGCACCATGACGATCAAAACAAAAACCATTCTATATCTTGATTTCACTTTGCAATATCTAGCTCATCAATGTGAACCTTACTATGAATGGCTGCCATTAGCATGAGTACATGACCAGAAGTAGAAAGTATATAATTCATATGACCTAAAGATAATGGCATATAAATTACATTATCATGCAGTATTTCTTACCTTCTTTTATACAGCTACAGAATTAAAAAAAGGAAAAAAGAAAAAAGAAAAATTCTGTGATATCACATGTGATATGGCTATGACTAGAACGGCATATCTATATATCAGCTGTATATACCTAGTATTGCCCTTCATTCTTATCTATTGTCATGCTTTCAGCAACGTTGGGGGAACTTTCTTGCCATGTCAATGTTTTCTAGTTTACCATCTCAACCAGTGTTTCATGAACATGTGATATACGTTTCCAAGTGTCCAAAAGAACCTGACAGAGGAATCTTATACAAACTAGACTAGGGGACATGTTTGTATCTTATATACGTATGTATAAATATGTATTTATGCATGCATAAAATGAATAATGAGCTAGAACTATGCTAGTTACATTCATAAAACTGACAAAATGGTTACTAATTGTGTTATTAGCATTAGAAACTTACACAAATTAGTGCCAAAAGTAGGCACATACCAATGACGGCATCATGAGTTGATGGTAGTCAAGAAGTGTCTTGAATGTCCCAAGTGTCCAACTCCAACACATTAAAAATAATGCAAAATTTTAAGTGTTCATGTAACACTGATCTCAACTCTTAATCCCTTACAACATGGCTTCATGGTTCTTCATAATCTTGTTGTATATTGGGGAAAAAGATTCATAGTTGGTTACTTTGTCCCATGCTGATTTAACTCTTCTATTATGTGCTTATTCAAATTAGTTCTTCCTAGTCCAACATGAACGCACTTCAATTAATTCAATATACTCATCATCAACAAAGTTGATCCATGTATGGACCATGTCACTTGTTTAACAGTGATCTATGAAGCATAGCCAAACTCCTCTGTATAGGGGAAGGCCATATATCAATCTAATGTAAAATATAATCATGATAATTACAAAAAGATGATTTAAAAATGAAAAAAAAAAACTTTCTGTAAACTGATCCTCACTGTCATTGCTGATAATAATTTATTTTTGATGATTTCCTTCCTTCGTACAAGTTAAAAACAGTTTGCACACCACTGCATGTATCAGAAACCTATGATTTACTGGCCTATAATGTATGAAGTAAATGAATTATATGAGATTTTGATTCCAGCATATTGTCTACCTGTATAAGCATTCCTACTAGGCAATAATCACCAGGAATAAAACGAGGCTGAAAGGACAATAGTAACAGGCAGGAATATTTGAAGCTAGAGGTTCCATATGTCTGACAATCAATATCCAACCAACGTCTCCTACACAAAAAACTGTCAAACCAAATCTCTAAACCAAAATTAATGATGATATATATTCAACATTGTCTGCCATAATTAAAGATGATGAATTAATTGTAACAAAGAATCACATTGTTGGAAAGGAAATATTAATATTAAACAGCTGTGGAGGATATAAGTGCCAACACTTTTGGACGTATGCAGATCTTGTGAAGGAAGGGTCAGCCCCAGCCCATGCAGTTTTGGTAATTATGCCAGCAGATCTTGTGACTTCCATATACAAAGGTGTTATTCAATTAAGTTGGAGCACATACTGTAACACAACAATAAACATCAATGACTCTGTGCATCCAACAATGCTGAGTTGCCGACCATTTCAATTTGGGCATTATGATCAATAAAACCAGCTGAAAAGGCAAACCCATCAGAAAAAATCACACCATTTCTCAAGAAAACAACATGTGCATAGCATGCTCAGCTTTACCAGACAAGTAATTAAAAAAAAAAAATACTCAACTCCTTGTGAGAAGGGAACTAGAAGGTAATTTTAATGAAAACAAAAGAAAAAATTAGATGGTGTTAAACTACCATTCCATGTAATAAATAAAAACGTGCAATATCACAATCAACAAAAAGTAAAACCAATCCCTGCAAGAAGATAGCAACCAGCAAATCTCATGTTTGTGGAGTTGCAACATAAGTGTTTCTATGGTCGGCGGAACCGTCCTGAACTGAACGGTTTAGAGAGCACCAAGCAGTACCGGCGGTGAACCAAGACGGTTTCGGCAACGAAAACGAAAAGCCATCAATGAAGAGGGAGAAGGAGAGGGAAAGAGAGGAAAAGAGAGAGAGCGAGCAGAGGAGGGAGAGAGGGAGGTGGAGGCCGGCCGGAGGAAGGCCGGTCGGCGAGCCGCGCTGAGGAGGCGGAGCCCCTCCTCCGCCACCTTCGCATGTTTCGCTGACCCTCCGCCGGCCCTCCTCTCTCCCTCCCTCTCTCCTCTCTCTCTTTTTCTCTCTCCCATTCTCTCTCTTCCCTACCTCCTCTACTGTGTTGGTATGGGCAGGCACGGAACGGTACAGAGCGGACCAACCCATACCGCCGGGCAACCGGTCCGGACTCCGGTTCCAGCACAACAGACCCTGAGTGTTTCCATAAGTTACTAAGAATGATTAAAAAAATTCATACCAATTTTAATAAATCCATTTGATCAAAAAAGGTCCAGCATGCTGTACAAGTAATAGATGCATCACCAAAGATGAGTCTGCTACCTGTGGGAGAGGAAGAACATCAACAGTGAAGCATGATGACAAATATTGTCTATTGAAAAAGAATCTTCAACCAAAACACACCTCCCAAAAAATCAAGATGATGGAGCAACGAAACCAGTCATTGAAATATGATATGGAGTAATAAAAGATGTCAGTGAAGGATTGCAACGCACTTGCAGTAGTTTACAACTTATCATCCAAATTAATGCATTTATCATCATGATTGACCACTGGGATATAAAAGAACATGGGGTCCATGGATACTGCAATCACACAAGACAGAACAAATATTTTATTCTACCTTTGAAGGAAAGATCCCTGAGGATCAAGTACCTTCTTCCTAAACGGCATCTCTTCCAGAGAAGATTCTTTTACAGAATGATGGCAGATAATGCTGCTAGGAACTACAGAAAGTCCAGTTCAAATTCTCCAGATAAATTTAGTTACTGAATCAAAAGTATTATTTCTTCTGGAAAATAGCCTCTCAGACCTCAGGGATTGCATTGAACTCCAATCTTGGAACCTGAAAACATTGGAGTTAATGAAAATGGTCCCAAATTCCACAAAGGAGGAACTTTTAATGTTGACAGGGCTTCAAAAATTTTACATCCATCAATTTATAGATGAGCACATGACATCTGCACTGCAAAATTCTTACAGGTAAAAATCATCTGATACAAAGGTATGGAAACAACAATAAATCCTTTTTCTTTTAAGTGGAGGAATGGATCATGATAATATAGTAATTGGCTGCAACATCCACGAAAGGATAATACAAAATACACATATATGTACTTATATCTGCATGTGGTAAAAACTAACCCAGGCTGTGTGAAATGCACCCATGCTAGCTCAGAACATTACGAACCATATTAATCTTTCACTTTACTTTCATTCTGGCACATTTCATGTGAAAAAATACTGTTAATGAGGCGGTTCATGAACATGCATGCTGCATAACTATATTTGTAAAATAAACCGAGTGAAACAGCTAACTAACCAAGCTGTAGCAATTGCATGACATTAGTTATTTCTGAAACAGCAAATGGTCAAAATATTTGTATAAAGTCAGAAATAATGTGATTGTAATTGACAGTGAGAGTGCATGCAGCAACTCATCCACCCAAATGCTTGTCATTTGGGTGTTAGATGTTTTAGTTTCTAGATGTTTGTCAATCATAAATACTTTTTCCTTATCATCACAAAACAGGGTGTGGTGTGCTATCGCAGGCAACCAAAGATAAAACCTATACTCCTAAAAATATATATGTAGTAGTGCGAGTAAGGATTGTTCCCACGGAGAGTATCTAGCCTAGTTTTATGCTACTTGAACAAGGACGGAGGGGGGGATTGAGTATAACGAAAACAATAAAACAACTAAAGAACAATTCAGATCAAAATATTGAAATCAATCAAAAGAACAAATCTTGATCTAAATCAACATCCACCATCGGAATTTTACAACTGATCATTGATGCAGATATATATCAATTCGCACTTTGAATATTCACCGTTGGAACTATTTTCCTATCTCTTCTTAGTCATAGTTAATTAAAAACAAGCGATCTAATTAACCCTAACTACTAAACAACCCAAG
>JAOXJJ010001168.1:342411-353574 GCA_025769935.1 Phoenix roebelenii | reverse complement strand
GCCCCCTTTTATGGACCGTGCTAGGCACGACCCGATACTGTAGCAATCGGGCCGTGCCAGGCACGGCCCGCTTCGTGTCGGGCCGGGCCGGGTCATGGGCGGCCCAATGCCCATTGGGGAGAGACCGAGCGGGGCGGTAACGGCTGTAGGATGTTCCGGCGGCATATGATAGTGAAAAGTGAGCAAGCAGCCTTTGGGCTTTCGGCTCTTTTTCTGCGCGCACCGCGGTTCTCGACTTTTCCGTGAGACATCCCCGTGACAAACGGTAGATGGAGACGGACCTGCATGAACGCAAGAGTATTTTGATGAAATAGTTTATTTAAATAATTTCGAATTAATTAATAACAAAGTAACAAGAGATTGTAATTCTTTGCACAAACCAAGGCATTGAATGATACATTGTTCTGTTATATATAACAGACCCGAAGCTGCTATTGGCCATTATGATAATTGTGCCTGTGATTATTTGTTTCAAAAGAAGCATTTGAAATTTTGAATAGTTTAATAATAATTATTATGGCTATTACAACTGCATTATAAAATTATAAATAATAATAGGAAATAATGGCAGCATCTTTCCCTGACCTTTTATGAAATTAAAAAAATATTATTCTTTTATACAACCATTTCTGAACGAAAATTCTAATTAAAATCTGACTAAATATAACATTTTATTTGGAAAAAAAGGGAACGAGTAAGAATAATAGCTTTTATTCATTACAACAACTAGCATTTTTTTCATCCATTATTGTATATAATTTATGGGGTGACTGAAACTATTATGTAATTATAATAATTATGATAGTTATAAGGTTGTTATTTAAAATGTTGCTCCAATCTCTATGAAAAAAATTGATAAAATAGCTAATATTCGAGAAGTATATCTTTAAAAAAAATTATAAAATAAAAATAATGAAGGTTTCCTAATCTCCAATGTTGTTGCATAGACCAGCACATGATAAGGCAATTTATGATAGCCATAAATAAAAGATGATTTCCTTAATAAAATCACCTTTGATTTATGAAATAAAAGATGATTTTATATCATAGATGGGGATGAAATAATAATGTACTTTATTTAATCTTTTAGTGATTATTTTTTCATCATATCATATCAACCAATATTGACTTTTAGAACATTTTTCTTTTCTGGTAAACTAAAACCCACAACTATCATAATCAGGTAATTTATGAAAAATCTTATTTATGTATCATTCATGAAGACAATCAACCAACTAATTGACTAGCTAGCGATGCGCCTATGAGTTGTTCTCTATTTTGGCATCTTAATTGTCTCCTGATTTGATCCAGTTCACTAATTGGGATGTCTCTGTCCCCATTATTTCCACATTCATGAAGAAAGATGATTATTTCATAAGATACCTTTACAATAGGAGCTAGTGAAGCTCTTAGAGGCATACCTATTTTTTATTTTTGGAGGAAGCCCCCGTTACATATACTCCTACCGTTGTTGTCCGAATCTCTACGGTCCTTGCTCCGTGACATACAGCGGATGACAAGGGACCGTGGCTCTTTCAGGGTCACGTATGTGTATCGAGATGCCAACGCAACTACTAACTGGGTAGCTTTCTACGCGGCACAACACTCGGAGGATTGTTTTTGGGTGAACCAGATAAATATTCCTTACTCGCTAAGCCAATTTCTTTTTTCTGATTTTCTTGGTTGTACTCATCTATATTTAGTATAAGAAAGCCGATGTTAAAAAAAAAAAAAAACCTAAGCTGGAACGAAGGAGGTTGTACTAATCTTATTTATGTATCATTCATGAAGGCAATCGACCAACTAATTGACTAGCTAGCCATGCACCCATGAGTTGTTCAGAATCTCTTGTTTTGCATCCTAATTTGTCTTTGCGATCTAATTCACTAATTGGATGTCTCTCTCCTCATTATTTCCACATTCATGAAGAAAGATGATTATTTTATAAGATACCTTTACAACACGAGCCAGTGGAGCTCTTAGAGGCATACTTGCTTCTTATTTATGGAGAAAGCCCCCGTTACATATACTCTTACCGCTACTGTCCGAATTTCTGTAGTTTTTGCTCCGTGACATACAGCGGATGGCAGGGGACTGTGGCTCTTTTATAGCCACACATGTGTATCGGGAGGCCAACACAGATGTCTCTCTCCCTATTATTTCTACATTCATGAAGAAAGATGATTATTTTATAAGATACCTTTACAGCAGGAGCCAGTGAAGCTCTTAGAGGCATACTTGCTTCTTATTTATGAAGGAAGCCCCCGTTACATATACTCCTACCGCTACTGTCCGAATCTCTATAGTTTTTGCTCCATGACATATTGCAGATGGTAGGAGATTATGGCTCCTTTAGAGCCATGCATGTGTATCGGGAGGCCGACATAGTTGCTGATTGGTTGGCCTCCTATGCAGCGCAGCACTCAAAGAATTTTTTTGGCTGAACCAAATGGATGTTTCCTACTTCTGATTTTCTTGACTGTGCTTATCTACATTTTGTGTGAGGAGCCGATAAATAAATAAATAAATAAATAACCTAAGCTGGAACCAAAGAGGATTCGCCAACGTTACGCACCCGCAACCACATAATCCGCTTGTTGCTTTCTATTCTGGTGCTTGATTCCACGCCATCTTCCGTTGTGGGACATCTGACGGACGACCTATGATTCACTATAAGTGGCGTATCTAACGGGCTGATCCGCTGTTTCCTTGCAACAGGGGAGTGTCGAAAAGCAAAGTACGAGGAAGCAACCTCGTGTACTTCAACCGGTTAGATTCGCGGATGTTCGCATGAACGTGGAATCTCCTGATTGGATGGTAGAAGAATATAAAAACGAGGACGGCAGGGTTGGGGAACGAGTCTTTGGACATAGCATTTAATAAAGTGTCATCAAGCAAATGCAATTGGTGCACCATCAATAATTTAACATTGAGTGATACTGGGCTTGGCGGAGACTGGAGAAGCAGGTTAACTGCCACATCGTCATCAAACCATGCTGCGGTGAGCTTCAATGCAGTCGTTGGAACATATTTTATATTAAATCTTTTGAGAGTATTATTGCATTCTCTTGACAACTTTTACTTGAAAAGAAATAATCGATATGAGAAAGGAGTAAATAGATGGATTTCTTTTTTGCAAGCCATTCAAAATAGGATAATATCCATGCAACAATCTCTTGGATGCGAGTGTCATCTAAATAATATCATGACACATAACGAGTGACAATATTTAAGATTTTTTTTCTTATACAGAGTGGTGCAGGGTATTAAGTTATTGGAGTCCAGAAAATAATTGCATAAATTTGTGCGTACAAATATATTTTAGTTGATACTTGCGATTGAAATAATTAATATATATTGTTAATTTTTAAAATATTTGTATGAATGTAAGCAAGTTTGACTATAGATTTAGAAGCAAGAAATATGACCATTTATATAATAGTTAGGCACCACCAACCAAATCAAACCACTCCAAGGTCAAAGCACATGGAACTAATACCAAACCAACTTCATTTTTTTTCCACTTAAAACACTATAATGTAATTCATCAAGTATTTGAAATGAAGTGTTAGTTTATGTACACTTTAAAATTGAAAACAATTATCTCTTTACTACCTAGTTTTAAGTGCTCAACATACCTATCCATGCTAGCTAGACAAGTCCTCTGTACAATTAAGTTTTAGAGAATCATATATTAAACATCATACTCCATAAAAATATGCAAGCTTTGATTTTAATTATCAAAATTTTATCTCAAATTTATCCAAATTGTCTGCACAATCTTTGTACAATAATTTCAATACAATCTTTTAAGTTGGTTTTTGATATTCCATCACAAGCATTGTCATAGCTCATAAATAGATACAACCCTAGCATCATTAATTCCTTGGACATTTTCTAGTTTTCAAAGTGAACATTGGTTGCATTTATATATCTGACATATGTTACACCTTTTTAGTTTTTATTTTGCATCTTTAATTTCCATATGATATTATATATTAAATTTCTTTTATTCATGCTCTTTCTCTACAATCTCTTAAGCTGACTCAAATGGGTGACCTTGTCCATATTTCCACATTGCACAACCATTTCCATCCAACTTAAATGCTTTATAAGGTCTATGGAGCACCAATTGTGGCATTCATTTGATATTTTATTTCACCCGATTATGAACAAGTCAGGCGCCCATGCCAAAAGTTAGCACACAATAACATATTTAATAGCTTTCTTCGCAAACTCAATCACCAATTCAGTGTAGATCATATTAGAATCGAAAAAAAAAAACATGTGATGGCAAAACAAATTCAAACAAAATCAAAACCACTCATTAACTGTATGAGGTTTCATATTTTAAGTTAGATTCGTTATGGTGTAATATTTGCACCTACAGTGTTATTGTGGATAGCTATCATATTGTCTACTTTATAGATGGATGGTTTTTATCTATTTTTGAGGAAGAAAAGCGATATCTCTTATGGAGGGATGGCGTGGCTGTCATCTACGAAGGTTGCGTCTGTTTCTTCGCATTTCATAATATTTGGGCCAAAAAAAAATTGACATGACGCCACCTGGACTTAGAATTCATCCTTGATTGGATCTGACTCATCCTGACGGGAGACCTTTACACTTCCATCTGCGGGCTTTTAACAACTTATCTCAATCCTAAAGGAAGCCTCGGGGGACCAACATATCGGTAAGTCGGTATCGGTCCTAGCCAGATACCTTACCGGTCTCCACGATAGAAAGAAGAGAGGGCGGTGACGACATCCAAGCCGGGACGCATGCGACCGCCACGTTCTCTCTCTTCCTCGTGCCAGCCCACCAAAACCAGGCGCCTCTTCACTCTCTCTCTCTCTCTCTCACCGTCTTTCTCTTCATGTCCCCCTTTTAAAATCTCTCTCCGAGCAATCTAATCATTTGAGCTCAGAGAAGAGGAACCTGAAGAGAGATCCCCTTCCTCTCTAGGGTTTGTACTTCTCCGATTTCGCATCACGGAATCCGGTTATCCAGACCCAGAGCCCATTCGAGTTCGTGTTCGCGCTCAATCCTGCGATCCGTCTCCGCTTTTGGAATCCTGGAGGATCGTCGCGTCAGAATCTAATCCGATTTCCCTGGTTGTTTCTATAAATCAAAAAAAGGAAGAGGTTCGAGTTGATTGGAATCTCCATCTTTTAAACGTAGCTAGGATCGGAGGTTTCTTGATTGTTAATTTGCACTAGATCTTCGCGTTTCATTGATAATTTTTGGTATTTTCTTGTAAAGTTTCTTATTGTTTTTAAATATTTTTGTTTGTTCCCCCTTTTTTGTCCTTTTCTTGAATTTGTGCCTCGGGCTTCTAGTTTTTGTTCATTATTTGCATGATAACGATCGGCGTAAAGATCTCGTTCGGGATAGAGTTTCTGAAGGTTTTTTAGTTAGAAACAGGAAAGGAGGCGTCTCTCTTTTCTGTTTCTGGTAGGTGAAACAGGAATGAAGGCATCTTTGCTTTCCGTTTCCGGTAGCTTAGCTTTCAGTTTTCACCTGAAAAGATCGGTTCTTTGTGTTGGATTCATCTTTGCTTTATTTGTTCTTTTTCTTTATCACGGATTATTCTGGCATAGGTCATCTTCTACCATTTTAGATGGTATGCAATGCTGGCTTAAGGAATGTCATCGTTCGAGTGGGGAATCTGAGCGATTCAAGATCCGCAGGGGAGGGGAATTTCAAGGGTCCGGGGTGGAAATTAGTTCCAAGATTGGGCGTGAGGCGTCCTCCCAAGTCCCGGAAATTTAGGGCAATCCTAAAGATGATGGTGGACTCAGGTGCTGTGGCAGAAGCTGGAGCTGCCACCAATGTCTTGCCTGAAAAGGATCACGTCCAAGATGGTGATTATGTTAGTGGAGGATGGAAAAGGTATGGATTTTGAAATGACACTAGTTAAAGCACTTAATTCATTTCCAAGATTGTTGATCTCTGTCTCTATTGGTTTCCAATGCTGAAAGCGATCTGCTTTTGCACCTCCTCCGACTCCTATTTAACGCTCCTCAATCTTTAAATTTGGAAAAATTGTCAGTATCTAATGCTGAAAGTGATTGACTCTGTGCTCTAACACTTGTTTGATGCTCTTCTATTTGTTGATTTATGTTTTGAAAATTGTTAAGACTTTACTTTCAACACATGGGGAAAAAAAGCAGGGTTTAGGGTGGCTGTGCGCATGTTGCTTAAATCAATTGTTATATGGGTGCTGTCTAATTCTTATTCTTGGGGAGCGCATGGTTCAAGCATTTATATTCCATCCACCTCTGCATTAAGGCAGGCCTTTGCAAAGCTTTGTGTGAGAGCACTGGTGGTTCAAGATGCTTCATTTTTCTGATGATTGTCCACTAACTTATTGTTCCTCTAAAATGCATGCATACAAATTGATTTTGATAAGATGGAAGGTTCTGTTGAACAGGATCTTCATGAAGTGGGTTGGTAAACATCAAGGCTAATGGAGCACCAAATGGAATGTGGTTATTTTAGATATGATTTTTTTATGAGTTTTTAATTTACGATAAATGGCTAACTGGCTAACTTAATTGTTATTGGTGATGTGATCAGATATCTGGAATGGTGACATAACAATCGTGCTTCAGTACATGTACATAGAGTGTTTGAATGATCGGGTTTTTGTCATGAGACCAACACAATCATATTTATGGTGAAGTTGCTTAAACTGGACATGTACAAGGCATATGATTTTGGATTTTTCTGGCAGAATGGGCCAGATACATTCAGTAATCATCCTTTAGTAGTATACATGTATTGATGTGCCCAAATACCAAGCTAATACAGAAAGATAGAATCTAAAAATAGGGCTAAATCTTGGATGGAAGGAGAAGATAGGTCAACCTTAGCCTGAAGGTTTTAAAAGCCGAGATCTTGGTCATCTCTATGGGTGACTGAGATATGAACCAAGATCTTGGCTTATATCAGCTTGAGATTGTAAGGTGGGAAAATTTGGAGGTGTGAGATTTCTGAGCTCTCAGCCAATGCCTTAGAACCAAGATAACAAAACCTTGGCTTCTATGTAAATCTAGGATTAATAACTATTTTTAGACATTAACTTTGAGATTTATCAGCTAAAAAATCAGTTTTAAGTAAAAATTGATTGGAAGATATTGGTTGATATGTTGGGATTTCTTGTTTTATATTGCCGAGATGCTCGGAGCCAAGATGTTCTATATATATATATATATATATATATGTATGTATGTATGTATGTATGTATATATGTATGTGTGTGTGTATCATATTGGCAAGAGGCCAATATCGGTACAAATTAAGATCTCAGCTAATGTGAAAACCTTGACTTGAAGTTGAGCTTTGGGCAGGGTGAGTGGGAGATAATGACCAATTACGACAGTATCCAATTTTCAAGGTTCGCAATTTGGTATTGGACCCTGTATTGGTACCATCTAGGTATAGTGTAGGTGCACTCGGTATAGGGTCAGTTCGATGTACTGATGCTTCATGCACTCCTCATACCATGTACCCTTCAGGACTGATATGCATCGTAATGGACTAGCATGGCATGCTATGGTTACTTTTTACCAAAACAAAAAGGAGGAGATAAGATATCTGAACTTTATCAAATTTAAGGTCCACTTAGTTACCATACATCACCAAGACCTAAACTATTGATTATGGAATAAGCGACAGCCACTAGTTGCTATGTATGGAATCATGATTGCATCATCACATGTAGTGATCATTAGGGGTATATGCTTGTCTTCAAAACTTAAAAGTTGTTCTTCAGGAACTTGTGTTGGATTCTGTAACTTGTGCACTAACCTATTTAGTACTTAGAAATGTTTTATAGGATGCTCATTCAAAAATCATTATGGATATCTTCTCCTGTTGTATGTCAAATATTTAAAAACATCTCCATGACGAGCTTGCTATTTGCCCCTATATGCTGTATGCTGAATATATTGCATTAAGATGGATGCCTTGCGGAGCTGAAGAATTTTATGTGGTCACATTATCTTTTTGGTTGTTCATAAGAAGCACTGAAATTTGAGAAATCTTATTTATGTGATTGTCTTCATTAGAAATTGTATATTGGTTATTTTTTCCAAGATTAGTTTTCTAGAGATGAAAGGTCTTGAAAATCCTTTCTAAAAGGATAGTTAAGGTACATCGTCTCGGTATGAGGCCCCATACCAATGCCATTTTATTAGTATGTCGGTACGCCTCCTATACTGTGTACAAGTACCGAACTGGTATGGTATGGTAAGCCCTATACTGTCTGATTCAGTATGGTATGGCATACCTTGAGGATTGTACTTGAATGGCATGCCAGTCATGGTGAATGTATTAAATCTTTATATAATTAATCTACATCACCAAAATAAGAAAGGACTAACACCACTCTTTTGCATTAAAGTGAGGAGTATAAATACTTCTAGTATGTTTTATTAATTCTAGTTGGGCATAATCCAGTTTAATCAGAAATGCTAATGTTGTTTCATGCATGATATGATTAGAACTGTTGGTGTCTTATATTTAGTTGACCATGAAGGGAAACTTCATATTTTTGAATTTTAGATGTCTATTATTATGACACAAGGGCCATGAGCTGCCTGTTCTAGAGTGTCATTCTGTTGATATTCTCTTTTGTAGAAGATACACTATTTGGTTCAGTTCTCTACTACTAAATAAGAAATAATGCCATTGAAGCAAAAGTAGGGGTGATTCAAAAATGATACGGTTGGAGAGGAAAAAGAACTCGAACTACATAAGTCTATAGCCATGCACTCTTCTCTTCATGTGCATTGCATGTGCCTAATGCATTAGTCAATTCCACATATCGGATCATTCCCCATCCCTGCATTTTTTCTCTCTATGCTCTTGCCCACAGCTCGGTCAAGTCGAGCTTGAGCTAGCCATAATGAGCAAGTCAAGTTCATGTCAAATTTTGGGCTGAATATAAGTTGCTCATAAATAGTTTGTTCATCTGACAGTTTGGTCCACTCCCCCCACATAGATTGGTACGATGTTATACCACCTTGTATTAGCAAACAATGAGTAGATACAAGGAGCATAACATTATGTGCACTATTACTGAGACATGACCAGTACACCCCTATATTGAAATCGATCAAAGCTTGCATGAAATCCAGCATGTCTAGCAATAACTTTACTGCCTCTTTAGAAGAGACCTATTCATGCCTTTGCATGAATATCTTTGTAGTATGTGCCATAATATTGTAGTTCTTTACTTACATACTTGAAATGGCTAACTAGAATATATGTTTAATGAACCTAATTTGAAACTTTTGTTCAGGTTTTCTAAAATTTGAAATAAATTGTAGGTCTTTCAATTTCTAAAATATCAAGGTTTTAATATCGGTACCAACCCCCATTCGCTTTTTCCATCGAAATGGAATGCTATGGTATGGTCTGGTAACAGTATGTACTAAAATTGACAGCATCAAAAGAAAAAAAGGAAAGACAAACCATCAATAATGACTGCTGCGGTTTTATGCTATCGTAGGTATGTATTGGTATGGACTGATTTAGCTGGTACATATTGGTATGGATGGTTTTGGTGTCCCAACATCCATACTGTTTCTGATTTCATACTTCGTTCTGGAACGGTAATGTACTAACGGCACTGTCAAGGACTATTAAACTAGTACTAACGGCACTGTCAAGGACTATTAAACTAACTTGCAATGTTCCGGTGTTGGTTGTGGTACATGAGTGGTCAGGGACTGCCTAGTATTTAAGCAAGAGGGCAATGCCATAAATAGCTTGAAATAAACCTGAATAAAATTTGGTTTTCCAGCTTTATTAAGCCAAACAACTTTTATCCACCTATATAAAGCAACAAAAGTGAAAGGCACTTTTGGGATCCAAAAGCTAAGGATACTTCTTAGGTGCCTTTTCCTCTTTAACCTGAATAAAATTATTTGGCTGCTTTGGGCAGAAGATTGTTATCTGAGTTATAGAAGAATAGGTACCTTAGGTTCTTCATTTCAAATATTCTAGACAAAGTTATTGTGGGAAGTGCGAACCAAACAAGGCATGCATAAATTTGTTAAATTCATTAATGTACAAAAATAACTAGAAAATTAGATATCATTAGAGGAATTCAGTGGAAAGAATGGAAATATATTAGGATACAAATATACACCATATGTAGCTTGAAATTATTGCTCCAATACATGAAACAACTTTAAACAACACCAGATATAAGTGTAAAGGGCCCCAATTGAAAAATAGAGACAAAAAATGACTGTGCTCATCAATGTCAAACTGTGTTTTTGCAGCTCAACCCATGCAACTAATGTGCCAGCTTGTGCCAATTGTTGGCAAGGAATGAGGCACAGCAGCATGTGCTAAGTCTGCTCATGCCTGGCACAAGCACAACATGCAATACCTAAAACGTTGGAAGAACAACTTGGGGAAGGAATTCAGTGGAAAGAATGGAAATATATTAGGATACAAATATACACCATATGTAGCTTGAAATTATTGCTCCAATACATGAAACAACTTTAAACAACACCAGATATAAGTGTAAAGGGCCCCAATTGAAAAATAGAGACAAAAAATGACTGTGCTCATCAATGTCAAACTGTGTTTTTGCAGCTCAACCCATGCAACTAATGTGCCAGCTTGTGCCAATTGTTGGCAAGGAATGAGGCACAGCAGCATGTGCTAAGTCTGCTCTTGCCTGGCACAAGCACAACATGCAATACCTAAAATGTTGGAAGAACAACTTGGGGAAGGACATTTTAGTGTAACATGTTAACTAGTAAAATTACAAATTATCTATACACATCACTCAGTAAAATTTTTTGATCATTAAAAAGAAAACATGCTCAATAATGTAAGTTAATGCAACAAAGAGCTATATTATAGTGATTAATTGATTAGCGAGCCAAGAAATAAACAACTAAATATGGATTAGGGAAGCTTGTAAGTTATAAGTATGTTGTTTGGGTCTCAATGGGGAATGCATGGGCTTAAAATCTATGCTTCTAAGTTCTAAATCACCTAATAACCCAACTTCCTGAAAACATAGCTGTCGGTTTTTGGTTGCCGAGGATTATGCAAGCCACTTGGGTATCATACTGCATATATGGTTGGAATGCCCATCAACCAATCCCCCCCCCCCCCCCCCCCCCCCCCCCC
>JAOXJJ010001168.1:330455-340806 GCA_025769935.1 Phoenix roebelenii | reverse complement strand
CCACCCCCCCCCCCCCCCCCCCCCCCAAAAAAAAAGGAAAAAAACACCAAAATTGTAGCAGTCATGATTTTCACCTCTATGCTGTTGTCCTTTCATGGAGAAGCACACTATGTGTTAGTACAGTGCCATATAGTCCTAGTAAGGAGATTTAGTCATATTTAAAAAACTTTAAATTTTGACAAGTTGTATTGGTTTTACTCACCTGTATGTTAAGCCTAAAAGCCAATGCAAAAATTTCTTATGCAAAAATGCTTTTTATAGGCCTTACCAGACGCGTCCTTCACAGTATTTTTTTAATTAAAAAAAATGCCGCAATGCCATGTTCCATATCCAAAACTGGAACTTCTCCCCAGTGCGATCCAAATCATGTTGGCAATTTTTATACCTTAAAAAAACCCTTGCTAACGTAATGCAAAATATAATTAAGTTTTCTGTAGAAGGATTTGCAAAATAGGATGGTAGGAGGACTTAACACGTCATTGTATATGATGGTCGGGCAAAGATGGTAAGGCTGCTAATTACTAAGCAAGTAACTGGCTGGTTTTAGTGTTGTGAAAGATCCTTCTTGTGTGGAAACTATGATAGCACGGTTAAATTACTATAATGAAGGAAAAAATTATAATTCATACTGCACTGGCTTGAACATATATGGTAAGATACACATTGGCCACATATGGGTACTGTTCAGTCGTCTTTATTCTGTATCACTGTATCATGTAGGCTTGCTGGTGGTCCATGCGAGTGTGTGCCAATTGACATGGAATGATACAAAGGCCTGTTTGCTGAGTTGGACATTTGATATATGACTGGCACAGTATGCTGCACCATATACATGTACAATGGTCTTCATTCTGTATTTCTGTATTGTGTATGCGTGCTGGCGTTTGTGTGGTCTATGCCAGTTTGTGCCAATTGACATTGGAATGATACAAAGGCCTGTTTGCTGAGATGGGCATTTGACCTGGCACAGTATCTTGCAGTGTTGTATACAGTGCACAAAATTGAAACCCTTGGCTAAAAGCAGCTTGCGTTGATGTATCTTACCAGAAATAGTAGTCTGTGAATGTCCTCATGGAGACTCTTGAACTGTATTATCATCCTGTTTTAACCAGATGGATGCCTGCTTAAAATACTTGTGGCAAGTTTTGTTGTCATTTTGGTTTCCAGCTGGAATTTTTTTTTAGGATGATGCAAAACTAGTTGGATGCCCATTTATATAATATTACACTTCTGGAACGATGCAAACTAGGCCTTATGTATTATTTCTCTTACAGCAAGGATGGAAAATTGAGTTGTGGATATTCAAGCTTCAGGGGAAAAAGGGCAACTATGGAGGACTTTTATGATGTAAAATCATCTAAAATTGATGGACAAACAATTAATCTCTTCGGCATATTTGATGGTCTGATTTTCGTTCTATTGATATTCAATTCTTTTATTTTATGTATCCTCTTTTCCTATCTCCCATTCTTGTTGATGACTTGGCAGCGCAGGTCATGGCGGTTCACGTGCTGCTGAATATCTGAAGCAGCACTTATTCGAGAACCTCATGAAGCACCCACAGTTTATGACAGACACCAAACTTGCTATAAGTACTCTCAACTTTATAAATATTTGTTGAAACTGGCTACAGTTTTTTACACCTCTATAATAATATTTTTTAGTTGGGTATCATACATGACTGTTTTGTAGTAAGAAATTGATTAGAGGCCTTGTATTTTTTTTGGGGGGTATTCTGCAGGTGAAACATATCAAAAAACTGATTCAGACTTCCTGGATGCTGAAAGCAATACTTTGAGAGATGATGGTTCTACCGCTTCAACAGCTGTTCTGGTTGGCAACCATTTATATGTAGCAAATGTTGGAGATTCACGCACTGTTGTGTCAAAGGCAGGAAAAGGTGCTTTTTTCATAGATGACAATCACTGTTGATCTGTTTTTTGCAAGAATATGTATCATCCAGCAATTCTTGATGGGTGATAAAAGATAATAACAGCATCTCATGTTACTTGCATGAGGACAATGTTTTGCCTTGTAAAAGAACTCACTATTCACAAAGAGGGTTAATGTGATTTTGAGCCGAAATGATTCAAACCTTGATTGTCATATTTTGAACCATAAAGCTCATCCTCTTATTTGTGGTACAGCTTGCCAATTTGATATTTGCTTAAGTTTTCTTAATTCATAGCTGGCTTGCTTCCATGGCAGCATATAGATTGAGGTTACAGGATACTGGATACCAGTGCATGGAAAATTGAACCATGCTTTAGAGACTTATTTTCAAAAGCTATGTTAATTTTCTCTCAAACTCCTTACCATATTTTAGATGTACCTAGTTTTGGTTGATATTCTATTAAAGACAATTATAATCGATGCCAACAAGACTAAGACCCCGTCTAACATTATTATAGGTAATAGAGCTTTTGTTAGCAATGCTGTTGCTAGTAGAGCTTCTAATAAAAAACTATTTGTTGTTTGGTAATTATATTTTTGAAGTGCTATAAAACTTTAACGTATATTTGGTAACTAAACTGAAAAAATACTTTTAGTACTAGAAAATAACAATAAAGAATATTGCATAGTACTTTTAGTTATTTAATTATTTATACTATCAAAAATTATTATTATAAAGTAATCTTAATCTATAGATATTTATTTTGATATTTTAATTTAGATAACATAATACATAATAAATTTTTATATTTCATAGAATGTAACAATATTTCTAAAATATTATTGTGTTATGATAATATTATATAATATAGTAATACAATTATGATGTTAGAATAATAGTAATGATAATACTATAATATTATTATAATACAATATAATACAATAAAATTTTATTGTTGTATTATATTATAACATTATTATATTGTACTATCAAAACTATTATTAATAAGTATTGTCAATTTTAAAATAATTAATAATATAATAAATAAATTAAAAATCTTTAACTGCATGATTATGGTATAAAAATCAATAAAAATGGTTATGGAAATAAAGAGTATTTTAAATTAATTTATAAAATATTCATTGCTTGGACTCGAACTTCGGTCTTTTTGGATGAGCTTTTGCCCTCCAAAAGAAATAGCTTCCGGTGCCTCTAAAGTAGAGCTTTTGTTCAAAAGCTCCAAATTGGAGCTTTTCCCTAGTAGACTGTTTTCAGTTTTTGGAGGAGTTAGAAAGCTATTTCAAAATTTTTACCAAACATTTTAAAATCATCCAAAAGAGCTTCTGGCCCTCATAGAAGTAATTTTTGGTCTTCCAAAAGCAAGGCCAAATGGGGTCTAGTTGCATGTGTTTTAGGACAACTCTGTTGTATATAATATAAATATTTTGTTTTAATTGTCCATGAATTGTTCTGTAGAGTACTTCACAATGTTCAATACATGGTAGTGCCATTGGAAATCTTGTAAACAGCAAATTGGCAGTACATATTTCTGTTTGGTTGGCATAAGCTTTATTTTCTGTTAATCTTTATCGATGGTGTAAGTTATGAATTATAAAAAATGAACATAGGTAAATTTAAGAAACAAACTTTGAAATACTCAATTATGGTTCATTATGACATTTCAAGACAACTGTGAAATGTTTGAGACTTGGGGGGAGTAGTTCTGTGAGTTGCATTTTTTTCCTTCTTTATTTGTCATACATAAGGCTTATTTTGCTTATCAAAATTTTGTGTTTGTGTGAAGTAAGTTTCATAGTTTTTTCATGTATTATGTTTCCTAAAGCTTGATCACTTTTCTTCTTATCAATTTGTATAATTCCTCTTTATTGTGAATTTATTCACAACTTAATGTGTGCTTCCTCAAACTTATATCTAGTCTTGCCTATGTCATATACTCTGTCCAGGATGCTATAATTAGTCAAGAATTTCTGAGGTGTCCATTGTTTTTCTTGGTTGTAGCAATTCCACTCTCAGATGACCACAAGCCAAATAGAAGTGATGAACGCAAGAGAATTGAGAATGCCGGGGGAGTAGTAATGTGGGCTGGTAAGTCTCCTTCCATTTCTCCATGATGCTTTCTTTCTCATGGTTTTGGTTAGTTCAAGTCTGCAATTTGTTCAAGGTCCATGCTGTAACAGTATCCATTTTTCCAGCATGACGCATCAAAAAATATGGTTCAATGGAGGTACGCGGTACTGAGCGTACCGGCGTACCGGTCGGCTCCGGTACCGGTGCTGAATCGAGCCGAACCGATACTGTACCGATGAGGGTGGTTCGGTCTGGTTTCGACTCGTCGTTTTTTTTTGGGAGTTCTCTCACTTTTGTTTTTTTTTTTTGATGTTTCTATATTTAGGTTTATTATTTAAACTAGATGATGCATCTTATTACTTCCAAATAATTCAAATAATGAGATGAAGAACATAAAATATCTTCAAATTAAGATACAATCAATTACATACATTTAAAGCACTCTCGGATATCTAAAATCGGGTTGAGTGGCGATGCTTCTCGTCGATATCTGAATCATCAGCATAATACAGAGACAGATCAACCCATCCCTCTAACCAAGCGGCGTTGTAGTTTTGTATGCGCATTCTCGAGGAATGCGCGTCGGATCATAAAAACTCTCGGATCTCTTGCTGAAGCTCTGGCTCTGAGAGGTGTCTTGATAATATGGCTGTGAAGGTGCCCATCCGAATATGCTGACACCAAAATTCGATCCGTAAGACCTTTCGGGCTGCGCAGGATAGTAACCACCGGAAGATGACTCCGATGGACCTTATCCATAGGTTGGCTGAGGCCGCGGATAATAGGAAGACTCGAAACTCGATACATTAATGGATCCTACTCCACATGGGAGGTCATCTGCAGCTGCATCCTGGCCTCCTGAACGATCTGGAGAAGCTCGTCTTTGATATGCAATGATATCCGACCGGCCTATATCAGACGGCCTATCGTGGTCCGTATCTTGTGTAGCATGCGTAAACTGGGACTCACCGGTGTATCAAAAATCTTTATCCGGCTGTGTCTCATAAGTAGTATCATACTATCCTCCACTCCCTCCATGGCTAGTAGATCCATCACCACTAGAACCTTCATCACTGCTGGTCCAATTCTCCTCCTTGACACACTCCATTGGGGTCCTTCTCTTTTCTTTTCTCGTTTGCTGGGATTGACGTCCTCCTGATCGAGTCGACCGAGTACTAGAGCATCCTCGTCCTCGCATGAGAGGATCTTCTCTCTGAACGGGAGTGTCATATCAGTCATGTGGTGATTGGCTCTCCTCTAGCCACGTCCTATCAGCTGTAGGAGTGCGTGGAATGTTGCGCTCAGCCCATTGCTGTGAATGGACCATAGCCTCGGTGGCTATGATGGCTGGTTGTCGAGGTGATCCTGACTCATCAAGCTCGGGCTCTTGCTGCTGGGCCGCAAGCTAGTTGAGCATAGGATTATCATCATCATTTGTGAAAGTCTTATAGATGAGATTTGCATACTTGAGCTCTACTTCCTCCTGAATGCATTTTAGCATTAACCGCAGATTGTAGTGCATATAAACTAGGTTGAGGCATTTTTGTGTCAAACGGTTTCTCTGTTTGCTGTGGATGAGGGCGAAGGTGGACCAGTTGTGCTCACAACCACTCGAGGAGATCGTTTGGGAGAGGATTCGGATAGCTATCCGTTTAAGATTTTTTGCGGATCCACCAAAATGAATCCACCATTCAGCTGCAAAAATATTGAAGATAAATACATTTTACATATATGACGGCCTCATAGTTGAAGATAATTAAGCTGCAAAAATGTCTTGCAAATTTGTGTTGTACCTGGATTCATAGTTGTCTTGCTCACGATAGTGTCCAAAGCTGTGACCGCCCTCTCTAAATAATTTGGTCTATGAAAAGAAGCTTGTTGTAGTATGTTAATAATATAAGATCCGATATATTTACATATGCTACTAAATCATAGTTACCTCTTCTATACATGACGCGGCGACTTCTGAATCAGGCTCCATCTTATAAATAAGATTACACAGAGCATCAAGAAGTTCATCATCTGTACCAATTCCACTCTCGTACTGGAACCGGAGATTCAGGTAGTATGCTACACATAGACGACACCATCTTAGTATAATTATACAAATATATCCATCAGTATAATTATCAATATTATCGCTTACCTGCTAGATGCAATTTTCTACCCATTTGGGCTTCCCATCGTCGCTCAATGATGTCGATGTACTTGTGGGCATGGGATACATCTGCTTCTATGATCTGAGCCTTTGCCTTCTCCTTCATGTGATACAAAAAATCCATCTGGGGGTACCTCTCGCTATCCACGGCCCACAACACTTCATATAATGGTTTGATAGCCTTCACTATCGTATTGGCCTGTTGCCAGAATAACTGCCTACTTACCAAGTCTTCCATTCTACTTCCTTCAGAACCGGCCTGGGCATATCTACTTTCCTGCCACTCGAGACCGACAAACATCTGACATAGGGCTCCTTTCTTCTTGATAAGGTTATCAAGTGCAATGTAGTTCGTAGCAAACCGTGTGACTCTTGGTCTCAGAATCTCTCTCCCTATATACTTTCTCATCAATGAAAGAACCCAAGTATGGCTATAAATATACCTGGTGATGCGTTGGGCTATGTCCATCGTATGTTGCACCCTACGGAGCTTTCCAATGTCCATCAGGATGAGATCGATACAATGTGTAGCATATGGGGTCCAAAAAATTTGTGGTCGCCGCTCTATAAAAATCTTTATGGCCAACTTATATTGCGGCCCATTATTAGTGACGACATGCACGACATTCTCCTCTCCAATCTGATCAATTACCTCCTCCATAAGTCTGAGGATGTATGAGGCGTTGTGCACCTTATCCGAAGCATCAACTGACTTGTGGAAGAAGGTTTTCGTATCACAGTATGTCAGAAGGTTGATGATGGCCCGATTTGTCGGACCGGTCCAACCATCACACATCAGAGTGAGCCCATATGTGGGCCACTTGCTCTTATATGAGCCAATCCAATTTTGTAGCTTCTCCTTATTGTTGTCAATAAGCTCACCGTAGATGTCCTTCGGATCTGGAGGTGCGACACTGGGACCAACAGACTGTATGGCGGAAATGGTAGATTTGTAGTATGTATTGTCTGCAGCATTCGTTGGGATGTGGTTGAAGTGGAACCATGATCCAATAGCTCGCCACATATCCTTCTCCTTCCATATTGTGTTTACCCTTTGCTGCTTCGAATCTTTCATTGGAAAGGCATGCGAATCTACATCATGTATTGACGCTCCTGGTGGAATTTCTTCAGAAGACTTCTTTCGGCTAGCAAAACCACCTAGAATAAATGCAATCCGACCACGTCCTCTGCCATCGCCTTCCCTGACTGTGGTTGTCCTTTGAAACTCTGGATCTTATTTGTTTCCACCAGAATCGGCGTCCGACTCGAAAAATGAGGGCCCAAATCGAGCTCGATGTCTTGCCATCTCTTCCTGCTGCCACCGATCATCCAGACTTGTCCGCATGGCAGTCTGGATCTGTGCCTCATTTGGACCCTCGACCTTCTGTGACTTCATGAAGTGATAGGAATGTGCTTCTGCAGCCTGGCGTTCCACTTCCGCTTTCTGCTTGGTAGCCCTCTCCTTGGTTGCTTTGATCTCAGCGAGATTTTTCCTCATCAGCTGACGGATATTCGGTGGGCACTTCGAACACGCAGATATCTCACGAGAATTACCGGCTAAGTGCTCCTTTAACCTGGTTACCTCTCCTCCCTTGAAGCACTTGTGGCAATAGTTGCATTGAAACTAGTGCTGTTCATCGAGCATTTTCCCATGCTCTCAGCCAATATTACGCTCTTGGGGTTGCCCTCTCCTTGATGGCTCCATTCCTACGACCACATTATTTTTTTTTAAATTTTAAATTATTTTTTAATTAAAAATTAATTTTTAAATTTTTTATTAAATTATAAATCATATAAATTCTGTAAAAACAAAAGTTAATGTCACCATTAACATCGTCCATATATCGACAACATATAAAAAATTCAAGACGAAATGGATACATTGGGCATCATTTCCTATTTTTTGGCAAATTTTGACATTTTTTTAAGCAATTTAAATGAAATATTAAAAAAAGAATATAGGGGAAAGAAATTTTACCTTATTTAGCTTTTGCTGGATTTTTCTTGAAGAAAACGACGCTATCTGACCCTTCTTAATTTTTTTTCATGCCTTTGTCTTTGCCTTTCTCTTCTTTTCCTCCTTCGTCTCTGCCTTCCTTTCTCCTTGGAAACTCTGGTTTTAGCTGATGAAAGACAACCATGCTGGACGCCGTGGCACCACCGACAGTGCCACAGCGCCTGTCGGCCCAGCCCTCTTCTTTCAGCCAGCGCTGTGACACTTTTGAAAGTGCCACAGCGCGTGTTAGGATGGAACTCATCCGAAAAAATCCACTCAAAATGACACTTTTGAAAGTGCCACAGTGCGTGGCACTTTTGAAAGTGCCACATTTTGGCACTATGGTACTTTCAAAAGTGCCACAGCGCGTGACATTTGAAAGTGCCCCTCTTTGGTGCTGTGGCACTTTCAAAAGCGCCATAGCACGAGCACTTAGCGCGTGGCTACGGCCACGCGCTGTCCCCCACTCCCTCTACCAGTGTGAACTGAGTGGTTCGCACCGGTACGAGCCCTGTACCAACCGGGGTCGAAACAGATTTCCACCTTCATATCAGACCGGTGCCAGTCGGTACTAGTCCGGTATGGGCTGAACCGACTGGTACAAGTTGGTTCAGTAAACTTTGGGTTCAACCAATGTTTGAAATATTAGCATCCCAAGTTACCATGTTAAGTATTTATCTTTCTCTTTATGCCGTTATGCTTCCACTGTTTCTAGGATAATATCTGGTGGATCAGATTTTGTTCCTAATGTATAGATGATAAGGTGACTGACAGAACTCATGCATCGAACTTTAAGGTAGAGGAACAAAGCAAAGCTTGAAAATTACTTGTTGATTATCGAAGATTGAATTAAACAATTGATTGTCCTTTTCTGTCCAAAGCTTTAAACACTTGATTTGCTGTGTGCTAGGATGTTTAACCTGTTCTGCAGCTAATTACATCTGGAAAGAAAAGATTCAGAATTTTGAATGATCACACAATTGTAACTGTTAGTTAATTAGGAGGCTTTGGTTGGCAGGTACTTGGAGGGTAGCAGGTGTATTGGCAATGTCACGTGCATTTGGTAACCGCCTTCTAAAACAGTTTGTTGTGGCAGAGCCTGAGATTCAGGTATCTTAACATATTGAGAAATCTAAATCAACTTTTAGCTCTTTTACATGACCTTTCTTGCTTTGTTATACTTGAAAGTTTAGTGGATATCCTTTTCTCATTTTGCCATTTTCTCAATGCCAAGCAATAGTCAGACAGTTTGATGTTTCCAACACTGCAATAACAGTTCAAGTGCTCGCTTGAATTACTGTAGTTCATATGCTACAAATCATAGTTATGTATTGGAGCTGGAAAAGTCAATATCAATATATGTTATTTGCAGTAGTCATATTCTGGCCAAGGTTTTACTTAGAGCACCTTCGCTTGAAGAGGAAAGTGTTACTGACAAATAAATTAGTGATGGCTCGTATTGGTACATGAGATTTGTGAGATTTGATATTGAAATAATGTTGCAAGTTCCTTTCTAGTCTATTATTTCTGTCAAACTGCGTAGTATCTGTATTCGTCACTCCATATTGGTACATGATGTCATCTTCTCAGCATCTTAGACCTTTTGCTAAAGTGACAAAACGTACTAAGTGTATCCAGTAGCTATGCATGCACTTCTTTAACGTCTCAAAAATAATTAGCACTTATCCGTATTTAGTGCATTAATTAATCCTGCAGCATGAAGAACTAAATGGAAGGACATTAAGGGGATATGTATGCACCCAGGCTCGTTCCAGAACCCACTTGCTAGCTACCTCAAATCCTTGGGTGATGTTTTGTGCAGCGAAATAAATTATACGGATTCATTGGTGATGTATGTGGTGCGAATCAACCAAAAAATGGGAGTACAGTTATCAGCTCATGTCAATATAAAATTTTCAAAGCAATGGATACATTTTGTCAGTTGATGGATCTACGGCCTTCCATCAGATACATCTTCCAATTGAATCACACGTGCATTAATTGCACATGCTGTGTACTGGAAGTTATAAATTTTAATCTTAACTATCTTAAAATGTCCAACTAGAAAGAGTTTTGAACTACGTAGAATCCTTCCTTTTGCTCTTTATATGCTGCCACCTACAAAATTCTAAGTTCTTGTAGTCACTTGATTGCATAACATAGCAAAAGCGTTTGGCGCGCATTGAATAATTTTCTTCGCCCCCTCCCCAGATCG
>JAOXJJ010001168.1:319123-330355 GCA_025769935.1 Phoenix roebelenii | reverse complement strand
CCCCCCCCCCCCCCCCCCCCCTCCGGGGCATCTCTCATATTATGGGTTGCTGCACTTGCTTTGCAGCTAGGATAGAGAAAACACAAAGGAAAATGCGAGAGGGACCATTACTTAGAGATACTGAGGGTGACAGAATGAAAGAGATTAGGGGCCAATTCCCTTTTCCCTGTTCACTGAATTTTAAGCTTTTGTTGTTTATAGAACTATTATATAACTACTATATATCCCCATGTCTTACATAGAATAAAATCAATAAATCACTTAACTAATATATGTATGGATGTGTTATTAACACAAATTGAAACAATAATATAAATTATTTCTAGGAGCTATCATTCTGCTATCTACAATTTTATTGGACCGGTGGAAGACCTTGTCTACTAAAAAAATATTTGGTCTTAGATAACTAGGCTACTAGATAGCAGGCAGAAGATGCTTGTTGTGTGTATAATATGTATTGATGTATGTATATATGTATTCTTTAATATAGACATGTTAGTTTATGAAATCTGTGCCGGTAAGACTAACATTGTACAGGTGATTTTTGATTTTTCTGCATATGGACCTTAGTAAGACTTCAAATTTTTGAGAGACCCTTTAGAAATTTAACTATGACAGATAGATAAATGGTTTTACATTAGAGCTCCTTTTGATAAATTTCCAACTTGTATCACATCTGACTTATTAATATCTTTTATAAATATTTTTCAGGTTTGATCCTCTAGTAGAATATGGGTATAGAGTCAAGCCTGCATTTGCTAGATATTTTCTACAAGTTCCTAAGGAGTACATACAAATATGTAAAAACAGGGGTCTGGGTGTAATGGGTCATCATGTTGGTCTCTCACTTGAGATACCTGGTTTGTAACTCTATTCAGACCATTTTTTCAGAAAAGGATTATATGTGAAGAAAGTGTGGCCGATGTTTTATATGTCCTATCCTTTCACCATTTTTCAGTTGTACATGATCAAACTACTAAGTTGCATGCAAGGCATACATAACTATATCTTATCTTTCCACCTATATTTGTTGGCCATGCATTGAAATTTTCCCAGACCAATTAACTTTTAGCTGCTTACCAGCTAAGAGCTTTTGATTGTTGGTATTGGGTATTATAGACGTGTAAATGCATTTTTCTTGCCAAATGCATTTTTCTTGCCAATATTTGTGCCAAGAGTATAACATAAGTAGTTTCCATAAAAGCTCATGATTTTAGGTGCATGTTTCGATCTGAGTCTGTTTAATACATTTCTGAGGGCAATGTAATTCCAAATCTCAAATGACTTGTCATCGAGGATTGCCTCTTTAGTCATTTAAAACACATCACTTATTGATATGATTTTAAATCTCAATTTGCTCATTACATTTATGAAGGGCAGCAATTTCCAAATTCAAAATGATTTATAGCAGAGGCTGCCTTCCTACTTAGGAAACTAATGTGTTAGTCTAGAATCCAACTTGTTTTCTTTTGTTCTTTAGACATTTGCTAAGATTTACGGATGAGTGGCTTCAGCATTTTGACTCCAATTAATTACGCCCTTGCTTTTTCAACAAAAATTGGTATGTAATATTGTATTATTGCTTTATTTGACACTATCATATGTGCAAGAATATTTATGTACTCTGAAACAATGTGAACATTTATCATGGCATTATCATAATGTGCTATAGACGTGATTTTATTTTAACCAATTTCTACAGGAACAAGAGGTTAATGATGAACTGGAGCTCCTTATTTTGGCTAGTGACGGGCTTTGGGATGTAGTACCAAATGAGGTCAGTTTCTCGTTTACAATATGTTGATAAGCCATGACAAGTGTTGTAGATATTATTTTATTATATAAATATTGTAGTTGAGGTATGAATTATAAATATTGACATGGACATAAGGAAGTCACCTGTTCATGTGCAGTTAGCATTTCTTTCTCCCTTATTTAAGACATCACAGATTCACAATTATTGTGTCTCCTTCCTTGCTTATGTTGAGAAAGTTGCAGAGGGCAGAAAGTCACTACAATTAAACTCTGGGTGTTTGTTGAAGTCCTTCTATGACATAAGCTGGTGCTCGATATTATGATGACATAGCTATCTAAAATTTATTGGTCTGATCTTTGACAAGTTGGTGCATCTCAGAGAAGATATCAGCCACCCTGTTGCAGGTGCCGAGTAGGAGTCACTGTGGTGCTAACAATTAAATTGCAGTAGCCTATAGATATCTTGGAGCTATCACGCATATTCCTTTGGCTTTTCTGCAGAAGCTGTGGATGTTGTATTTCCCACTCACCTTATTTTGTGTTGCTCGCTCTTGCAACAGGTCTCAAGGGAATTTCATGTTTAAGTTGCTGTTGGAAAATGGGTAGTAGGCTTGCAGCAAATATTAATACAACTTTGTTAGAGAGTTGCTTCTGAAGCTACTAACTGTTCCAACTTAACAGTTATGGTTGTCTGTTTGATCTAATGCAGAAACTGATTGCAGCTATATGGCACATTACAAACTGGCTGGTCAGAAATGCTGGACAATTATTTTCTTGTTAGTGACCAAAGGAAATTTTTTGATTGGACAATAGCCTGTAGAGAAATTGTCACTTTAGAAGTGGAAGGTCAATTGTTGTTTATATATCATGTAAAGATAGGTCACCATGGCAATAGGAGGGGGGAGGGAGGGAGGGAGAGAGAGAGAGAGAGAGAGAGAGCATATCTGTAAATTTTTATTGGTAATGAAATTTCTTTTGAAATAATTTGTCTTGGGAGATGATTCTAGCAAAGTATTTCCTACGAAACTTGAGTGAGGCCTCGCATGTGATGCATGATTGTTAATAGATATGAATTTGTCGGCCATGGATTCAAGCAGTATGGGGCATCACATAAGGAAGGCCTGCCAGGTAGGGATTGGAGGAGTTAAGAAGTCTTTTTCACCGGAAGTAGATATATGTAAAACAAGACTGACCCCAGATGGAAGTGTTATGGAAATGAGGTATCTTGAGAAAAAAAACATATTGAACAGGGAATCATGGGAAACATTTCACAAACTATTGTGGTCCTTGAACATTGTGAGTCCTCTATAATAGGAGAGATATGACCTACCATGAAAGGGGAGCTGTTAACAGAACAGCATACAGATTTGATGAGGAGCAATGCTCTGTTCTACTTTTATTCATTTTTCTTGGTTTTATTATGTACTATTGTATGCCCTTCTGAATGAATGCATGTGTATCTATCATTAATTTGATCATGAAGTGTAAAATTACATTAATTTTATTGTCGAGTTGGTTTTCTTGGTGTATTCATCATGCTTTGTCAAGATGTATGAAAACTTAAGTGTGTCATGTGCATCCATCAGCTGTCCGCATTGGAGTCATTCTCGTACTTGTTGCTAACTTGATTATATGTTCTTACCGTCGAGCTCTTTTTCATGTATTTCTTTTTATTCATCTTGCTGTTGTGTGATATTCTTTCATTTATATGCTGGTTAACTAGGATGCTGTTTCACTTGCAAGAATGGAAGAGGAGCCAGAGGCCGCAGCTCGGAAGCTGACAGAGACTGCCTTTGCACGTGGAAGTGCCGACAATATAACATGCATTGTTGTAAGATTTCACCATGACAAAATGAATGTAGATTCTCCTTCCCCTTCAGCAGCTGATCAGAATTGATATATTTTGATTTTAAATTATCTACCCTGTATGGACCTCTAGCTGGATGCCTGCGATTATAGCAAGGCGGATGGCTGCTTGTATGTTCCTTTGGTTGTCGTGACCATACTTGCTTTTGGGATGCTTGTCAATATATTTCATTGCCGGATGGTCACTGGGTCTTCATTTTTTTTTAAAAAAAATTAAATCAGATACATGTTCATTTTGGTCCCAGGATTTATTGATCCTGTACTCAAGTTGCCCGGCATGTGTAAATGTTTATTGAGTGGATTTCTTTGGAACGCAATGAGCAATTGCAATGTGCTGTGCTAGATAGGGAAGCAGTTTCTTCTCTTCTTGCCTCTGCGCTCGTCTCGCATGCATCAGAGATGAATATTTGACGCCCGAAGCCATCCTGCTAGAGCAACACAAGGACAACTCGAGTTTAATCTTGTAGCGGCAAGAAGAAAAATCCTATATGGATGTACGACGGGAAAGTGGAGAAAGGAAGAAAATGCTTTTATTACTTCGGGTCGTTGCTCAAAGTCGCTCGGCCGATTTGTTTCAATGCAATTGCTCCCTTTGAATCGGCATTGGGAACCGTGATAGGTGAAAGCTGAGTGAGATTTCCGAGTGTAGCATTGCCCTAACATAAATGGGAATATCAGCTAAACGCTTTATGGAGCGGTGTGTGTGTGTGCATGCATGCGGGTATCTCAAGTATGCGATCGTTAGCTCCACCTCCACAATAAATAATGGGATCGTTTCCGTTGCTCCACCAATGGAACATACTAGTATACTAGTTGGTCGCGACTCCATACCTAGCTTTCAATGTGGATCATTATGTTGACTCTGGTTGGGTGGTACTGGTACCCTTGCCATTTAAGGGGCAGGAGTTCAATTCTTAAAAGCCTTGAACCCTCGTATGGAATTTTTTAAATTTCATATCCTAGTTTCACGAGAGTCAGGATTAGTCCATCCTGGACCCAGGTTTTGAGTTTCGATCCACGTGGCCCAAAATAAGCAAAAGACAAAAAGGGAGGGGAGGGGAGGGGAGGGAAGGGGATGAGTTTGGGCAATCAATGAGCCCGACCTTAGAAGAAATTCATCTGCACCCCGTGAAAATGCAACAAGCTGTGATCTCTCGCGCTGCAGCTCGAGATTCCCAAGAAATAAGTTTTCGCACAACTTTATCATTAGGGCACTCACTATGAAACATCTGCAAGAGGATCTCATGTACAGTATGTTGCAGTGTCCAAATGGAATAGAGCTTGAGTTTGAATGTACGAGGAGTTTGCAGAGCAGCTCCTCCTCGATAACGGCACTGCTTATATCTTTTATACAATGTAGAAGTCTCTCTTTATCTTGCTATACGTGCTTGCAATAACCTCCACCTACACAACATGATACATGGCAAAGCAATCTTGTAGCTCCTCCGCAATAACCATCGTTTTGCCTTCAGCATGCCCGCTGGAGCTCCCTGTGACACTGGACCAACGATCGGGAGGGATAACCATCCATGTCTCAAACCGATAAAAAGTTTCAGCTTTGTCACCCGGTGGCCGCAGCTCGTCATTGGAGCGTCCGATGGGCGAGACCAGCAAAACTCGCAGGAGTCGGAAAGAAAATTCGTCATTTTGAAATCCAGATTAGATTCGTTATGATTGCCAATTTGCCATAATCCTTCAAATGTTGCATATTATGATGTCTCATCATAGACTGTAAGAAATTACTCCCTTCAATTGGTACAACCATTCTGTCTCCCAACCTACCAACTGTAACAAGGAACTAATAAAAATCCTCCTCGGCCCTGGAATCAAACTAATTAACAACTTTTACTAAGTAAATTTAACTCGTGCCCTTTAATTTAAATCAGCACAATAATTAACAGTTAAATTTGATGGGGGATAACATTGGACATTTTAACCTTGGCTTGAACCGACCTCATTAACTTCGGCCATAACCGAGATGTACGACTTCGATAAAAACCGAGGTACAATTTAAATTAAAGATTAACATTTAAATCAAAGTTGCAATCAGAGCACATTTGGCACGATCATCGCCGTGTGTAGCTCGCACGGGACGATTATCACGTTGTTAACGTGCGGCAGGCCGTTACTATATAGTTAATGCATGTAGCGCTAAATTAGGTAATGGATGCATATTTTACCCTATATAAAGGGGTAACCCGAGGATCCGGGGGAGGGGGGTGGTGGTAAGATCATTTTGAGATTCCAATCTACAATTTTTTTTTTCTTCCCCACTATTGCTTTAGTATTCTAATTTAAGCATTAGAAGGTCCTCCACCAGAAATTTTCTGGCAAGTAGACTTCTTGTAGGCTGGCCTCGGCAGCAATCAGTTTTTTCTTACTTCAGTCTTGGGCACGCTGAGCATCTCCCCGACTTTGGCTCAGAACTTAGCGGCAACAGATTGGCACTAGAAGGCCGACCCCGCACATCGGCACCTGAAGAAGGCAGAAATCATCATCATGAGATCACGAAGTAATCGTAGAGCATCCAATGCCTCCAAGCGCTGAGCTCCGCTCTCATGTGGTTCATTGCAAAACCCGGAGCATGCTCCATCCACATAGTCTGTTGCACCAACAAATACCGAGCAGTTTAATCTACTCATACGACAGGTGCAGGCTCTGAACTACTACGGTTCAGGGCATGCAGCAAATAACAACATGACCAACACCAATTCGACCAGAACCTGTTTAGCCTAGTCGCCACTTCCAGCAACCAACGTGCCATATGCGCCCAGCTAGCCACCATTCTCAACACCAAAGTTCTAACTGGCCTTGATAGAGTTAGCACACCTGTTGTAGGAGTCCTATTCAGGATGGAAAGCGACGCACTCCAAGCCTCCATTCCAATAAATATTTTGCTCTAGGCCACTCAATTTTTCATCATACAGAGTTCGTGTCGCGATGAGAAACCAACCTCAATTGAAAGATAGAGGAAATAGGTCGCCAGATTCAAGTGCTTAAAGGATAGACATCAAGATCAAATTATGATCTTAACTTCTCTATGGAACCCCCTTTTACCGATAGATTGTGGAGGAGCCGATTCCACCTTGGGTCAAAATACCTCAAGTGGAACTATACAATGGCACCTTGGATCTTTTGGATCATTTGGAGAGCTTTAAGGCTCTCTCTCATGATATTGTATGGAGACACCGAAGTTTTGTTTTGCAAGATTTTTTTTGCCACACTTCATAAAGTAACTCAGCTCTAATTCTTGGAGCTTCAACCCGAATCAATCCATTATTTCAAGTAGCCTAGTCGTCTCTTTAGGGCGCACTTCGTCACCAGCTGAAAACAACATCGTGATTTCGATGCATTGCTCAATGTCAAGCATAGGAAAGGAGAGTCCCTCGGAGATTACGTCAACCACTTCAATGCAGCGATATTGGAAGTTCACGACTTAGATTAGTCAGTTGCAATATCGGCAATAAAGGATGGTTTAAGATTATTCCGTTTTCTTTTCTCCTTGGAGAAGCATTTCTCTGCAAACTTTACGAGATGTTGGCACAGGAAGAATGAGAAGAGTCTACCTCAGATTAGCCTACCTTGGAGCCGGTTGATAACCGCCTGACAGTTGGAGTTATCAACATAATTGCTGACGGTACTGGCGAGGCTCCGGGTGCCTCAGGCGACTGAGCAGCGCAGGGGGTAGGAGCTGCTCCGAAGAGAGCATACAAGAGGCATCATCTCTTTCTCCGACGCCGATCTAGGAGTACAAACTCTTCATGATGATATTGTAGTTATTTCTCTTACAATTGTAAATTATGATGTAAAGAGAATTTTAGTTGATAATGAAAGTTTGGCCGGCGTGTTATTTTATGATGCCTTCCAACAAATGAAGTTACCTGCCGAATAACTATGCAAAGTTAACTTGCATTTGGTCGGCTTCTCAAGTGATTCTGTCCCCATAGAAGGTGCAATAATTTACCGGTCACTAAGAGACAAGAGGTTTGAGACAGTACCTTGAGGTTGGATTTCTTGGTGGTTCAGGTCTCCTCTTCTTACAATGCATTTTTGGGCCGAGCTGGCCTCAATGTTTTCCAAGCTGTGGAATCTACTTACCATCTACTCATATGGTTCTCCACTAGAAGCGAAGTTGGAGAAATTTGAGGTGACCAAATGTTAGCTCGCCAATGCTACATAGCCGCCCTTAAAAGAAAGAAACCAGTGGAAACACTGCCTATTGAAGGGTTGGACACAAAGGACGAGCTGAAGGAACAACGAGGTGAGCCAGCTGAAGGAACAGCGAGGTGAGCCAGCTGAAGAATTGGTGCAGGTCCTTTTGAGGGAAGAAGAACCTGACCGAACTGTGCAAATCGGCTCGAATCTAGATGAAGAAAATCGGGCTAAAATGATCAACTTTCTTCATGCCAGTGCTGACGTCTTCATTTGATCGACCACTGACATGTTAGGAATAAGCTTCGAAGTGATTATTCACAAGCTCAATGAAAACTCGGCATACCAACCTGTGCGACAGAAGAAAATAAACTTCACCATAGAAAGATAACAAATCATAGACCAAAGAAGTTGACAAACTACTAGAGGCTGACTTTGTACGCAAAGTGGACTGGTTGGTCAATATTGTACTTGTCAAGAAAGCTAATAAAATATAGCGAGTTTGTATTGATTACACTGACTTGAATAAGACTTGCCCTAAAGACAGCTTTCCGCTCCTACGGATTGAACAACTTGTGGATGCAACCTTAGGACATTAACTGCTGACCTTCATGGATGCATTCTCTAGGTATAATCAGATTCAAATGGCGCCCGAAAATGAAGAAAAAATAGCTTTCTTAATCGACAAGAGTCTCTAATGCTATAAGTTAACACCTTTTGGCCTAAAGAATGTAAGAGCAACTTATCATCGGCTTGTCAACAAAATTTTTAAAGAACAGATTGGCCGGAATATGGAAGTTCACATAGATAACATGCTCGTGAATAATCTAAGAAGCAGATCAACATAACCGATCTAGAGAAGGCCATCACAATCTTAAAAAGTTTCGAATGAAATTCAATCCAACCAAGTATGCTTGGGAGTCACCTCGAAAAAATTTCTAAGGTTCATGGTAACACAAGGCATCAAGGCAAGCCCAAAAAAAATTCTGAGCAGTACAGAAAATGTAGTCATCGAAGACAGTGAAAGAGGTTTAATGCCTAGCTGGTTGGATTACATCACTGGAAGATTTGAGTCCAAATTGACCGAATGTTGTCTCCCATTCTTTAAAGCTTTGAAGCACCCAAAGAATTTTCAATGGATTGAAGAGTGTCAGCTGGCCTTCGACCAATTTAAGGAGTATCTCAGCTCAGCATCTCTCTTTACAAAGCCACAGGTCGGAGAGACACTTTATCTATATTTAGCTATTTCTCCTTGCGCTATAAGCTCAATCTTGGTGTAAGAAGAAGAAAAATGTCAGAAGTCATTTTGCTATACAAGTTGGGTTTTACGAGATGCCGAGACGAGGTATTCCAAGATGAAAAAGACGATCTATGCCCTCATCATTTTAGCTCAAAAGCTTCAACCATACTTTTAAGCCTATTTAATCACAATCCTAACCAACCAGTCGATGAAGCAAATTTTGCAAAGATCTGAAAATGCCAGTCGATTGGTAAAGTGGGCAGTTGAGCTCGAAGAGTTCAACCCAGAGTATCGGCCTCGGCCATCAATCAAAGCACAAGCTTAGCAGACTTTCTAGTAGAATGTATTATTCCCGATTAAAGTTATCCCGAGCTCTCCAAGAAAATGAAGATTACTGAGCATCCCTATATTTTGTATACGGACAGGTCATCAAGCTCGGGGATAGTGGAGCTAGACTCATACTTACAAGCCTAAATGGAGTAATTATAGAATATGTATTGTGGTTCAAGTTTCTAGTTTTAAATAATGATGCTGAATATGAAGTGCTTATCACCGGGCTCAAGCTTGCTAAGGAGCTCAATGTCCAACAAACTGAAGGTCTTCAGTGACTCACAGTTAGTTATCGGTTAAGTATGGGGAGAGTTTGAGGCTCGAGGGTCAATGATCAAACATTTACGAAAGGTGAAGGACATTATTTCGGCCTTTTATAGCTTCAATATACAACAAATCCTAAGGACGAAAAATGTGAGGGTTGATCTACTGTCGAAATTGACGACCTCAGAGTCTCCTGATCTAACTAAAGCCATGTATTTTGAAGTGCTGAAAATGTGGAGCATCAAAGAACCTGAGTGCGTGATGAATGCCATGGTGGAATCGAGATGGATGGATCATTTCTGTGACTTTTTAAAGGATAAAAAATTACCCACAGATCAGGTTGGGGCCCAGCAGATAAAGCGCTAAGCTTTCCATTATATCCTTCTCGATGACAAATTATATCGAAGATCATTCTCATTGCCACTCCTCAAGTGCCTCCATCCAACCGAGGCAGATTATGCGCTTCGGGAGGTATATAAAGAAATCTATGGCAATCATTTAGGGGGTAGATCCCTAGCCTATAAGATTTCGCGACAAGAATATTGCTGGTTGACCTTACAACAAGATGCGACTGCCTTCATCAAAAAATGTGATAGATGTCAACATTACGCCAGTATTCAACGATGACATGCTACTCCATTAACACCGATCAATGTTTCTTGGCCATTCACACAATGGAGAATGGACATTCTCGGATCCTTTCTAATAGCAATCGGGCAGCGCAAATTTCATTGTGGCTGTGGATTACTTCACTAAATGGGACAAGCCAAACCAATGGCTCGAATTACCAAGGCAAACACTCGAGACCTTGCCTGCAAAGCTATAATTTGTAGGTTTGGGCTTTCTTGAGTAATCATCACAGATAATAGATGTCAATTCGACAATGCTTGGTTCAAGAAATTTTGTGTTGAGATCGGCATTGATCACCAATTCACTTTGGTAGCGCACCCCCAAATGAATGAAAAGCCGAAGTGACAAATCGAACAATTCTACAAGGGCTAAAAGCAAGATTGGACTGAGTAAAAGGACTATGAACCAAAGTGCTCTCAGTGTCTTATGGGCATACTAAACAACATATCGAATTCCTATCGAGGAGATGTCATTCAACCTTGCTTTTGGAACATAAGTAATGATTCCACTAGAGATTGGACTTCCATCACTTCGGATAGAAGGCATCAATGACCATACAAATTCAGATCAGCTCTGAGCCAATCTTGATCTTCTAGAGGAGACTAGAGAACATGCTCAAATCTGCATGGCGGCATATCAATAGAAGGCAGCTCGATATTACAATTCAAGGGTCAAGGGCAAGTTCTTCCGATCTGGTGATCTCGTCTTAAGGAGGCTCAAAGTGTCACAACTAGAAGAACTCAAAAAGTTGGCCCTGAATTGGGAAGGATCGTCCCGAGTGGCTGAAGCGATACGCTAGGAATGTATAAGTTGGATTGTCTTGATGGTATCCCAATTTCTCGAACTTGGAACTACGAGAATCTATGAGTATATTGCCAATAAGGCACATTGTATTCCAAGTTAATTCCTTATGAAGATTGTTGCCCAAGGTGACAACCCAAGAGGGGGGGGGTGAATTGGGTCTTTTAAAACTTTTCAACTACTTCTAAACTTTT
>JAOXJJ010001168.1:298252-319023 GCA_025769935.1 Phoenix roebelenii | reverse complement strand
TAGTATAATATAAGATATACTCAAATGCTTTAAGCTCATCAAAATCAAATGAGGGCTTAATCAATTACTCCACAAAGACTCTCTTGTTATACTTCTATCTTTCAGATCGGACAACTATGACTAATACGTTCAAATCAAATAGGATCAAGGACACCCCAAAAATGCATGGGCCTCGACCTAAGACCTCTGAGGTCAAGGAGAGCTCGATAATAAAACCAGCTACACTCGTGGAAACACTTCAAACACATCCGGGACCTCCATAAACCGAGCTCACTTAGAAGTTGAATTAAATCTAGAGATGAACTCCAGAAACTCATATAAGGATAACCCAAGATCGGTTGGGATCCTCACCAATCCCCTGGTTAGAATTAAGCCTAAGGAAAGACATCAAAAGAAACAAGTTAGGTACAATAAATCAAACTCAAATAGAAAATAAACTATTTCAAACTGAATTTAAGTACTTAAAGAAACTTCATTACTTGAAGGGTTTGCACATTAGCCTCGGACTCCCAAGCAAAAACAAAGCACAATAAGCTTGACAAGGCTCAGTGAAAACAAAAAAAGAAAAAGCTTCACTCATCATCGCCATCCTCATCCTCGTCGTCCTCCTCATCGCTGAGGTTGATGTGAAGACAGCTGAAGTCCATCTCTGGATAAAGTCGAAGGCCTCGAGCTTGGCAATCTTTGAAGCCTCTCGCAAAGGTATCGGAGGCATTTTCAACATACTCCACTTTGAATTTATCCAAAGAGAGGAACTCCTCAACTGCTTAAGCGGCCCTCTCCTTAACCTTACTAGCCATCTCCTTGGCCTCCGCAGCCTCCTGTTCGGTTTGAGCAATTTTCATAGACAACTCTGCTACTTACTATTCAAATGCCAAGAAGGCCTCCCTAGCCTCAAAAAATGACAGTGAGAGATTATTGTGCGAGTCCCTGTGGTCGAGGCTTAAGCTTCTGCCTATTCGACCTTCTCCTCGGCTAGCTATGTTCGCTCTTTTGCCTGTTCAAGATCGGCCTTCGACTTCGCCTCGACCTCGTTTACTTTCCACTTCTCCTCAAAGTTCGAGGTGTGATGCCTAAGCATCATGATAGTCTCATACATGTAGTAAGCTTCATGGGCATGCTAGAAAAAAGAAATAATCAATATCCGAGGAAAAACACTATGAAATTTGGCGTGAAGATACTTACTCAGATGACCGAGGTGAAGATCCCGTCGATTAGGTCGTTTACATGGACAAACCTTACTATGTTTTTGTTGGCGTGCAACTAAATGGCACGAACTATATCCTTAGCCACCCGAGGAGAGGTCAAGGTCGAGTTAGAAGCCTTAACCGACCACTTCCGATGTAGAACTCGGAGGCAGCAAGAGAAGATGAGCTCGGTGCAGAGGATGGAGCCACAAAGTTGTGTTCCACTGGAGCTGATGAACTTGGCGGCTTGGCTTGAAGTAGTTAACTTGGATGATGAAGGGTAGGAGGTCAGAGCGGCAATGGACAGCTGAGCGAGAACAACCACTTTTGGAGGAGCTGACCTAATGGGAGACAATCTCAACCTCAGGGTCGAGCTCCACTCTTTCGGTTCGAGGTTCTGACACCTCGGGAACAACAGCTTTAGCTATTGCCTCAGAAGGGCCCAAAGTAGATCGATCCTCTCTTCATCTTCTTCCCTCACTCTCAAACGCGGTCGTCCTCTTGCGCATTGCCTTTTGGATCAACGCTACATCAGTCTTCATGCCTGCAATAGCTACAAAACCAAAAAGAACGTTAGAAATAGAGTTCGACGATGAAGAGAAAAGATAAAAAATTCTAAGGAATTTTACCCTCAAACCAATGTTGACTAATGTCTCCTTGGACAACGGTTCTTACAACAGACGAATTTTCAATTTAAGAAGAGTATCCAAGGATCCTTGATCGTCACCGAACAACTGTGAAGGTCGATTCAAAGACCTTCGAGGTGTCCTCCATAGGGTCTTAAACCACCATGGCTGCTCAAAAGAAATAAAAAAGAATCTCCCCTTCCATCCTGAATAGAAGAGGGAGTACCTCGGATCAATTAACGGCCTTTCCAAGAAGAAAAATACCACCAATTGCTTTCCTGAGGATGCCTCTTTAAAGTGAAACATTTTCGAAAAAGAGAAACCGAGGCTCAGATACTGTTAAGAAGCAAAGGGCAAGAAAATCTACGATGACATGTAAGAAGTACAGAACTAGCTGGCTCGGGATGAGGCTATCAACCCTCATCAACTGGACAATGAAAAGGTAGAGAGATAATCTTAGCCCAACCCTGAAAGTCTCCTCATACAGGCTGAGTTGAGAAGGAGGCTTTGTCACCCCATCCTCAGGATCGGCGAGCTCAAAATTAAACTCTGGGTGGACAAAGTGTTTAGCTCAGAGCATGTCCAATTCTTCCTGTGTAAGGAGCAACTCTTTGTACTCTGGGCTAAAGCAAATTTCGGGCTCAGCCTCACTTGGAGGTGAGGAGTGTCGAGCTCGAGAAGATTGGTTGGACGATCAACTCTCTGCCGAGACCTCAATCTCAGCCTTGCTTATGGTGGAAAAAATAGAAAAAAAATGATGAAGAAAAGGGAAAGAAAAAAAGATCTGGGCAGCCAAAAGTGGAAACCCACAAGAGATCATTAGGAAGAAGCCGGAGAGGACACCGAAAGAACTATTGGAGAATGAGAGCTTCGCCAAAATATCGCCTAGGAGAGAGCTGAAACTGTTGGGAAGATTTGCAAAAGAAGCAAGAAGTGCGAAAGGAAGGAAGGGGATAACCTTATATAGAGGCATGAATGACTTTGATTGAAGTGATGGTTTGATTTTCGAGCATTCAGGATATGGCGTGAAAGGCTCATCTGGATCACCACATTAGTGGCATCTTAAGACAATACTAACATAATGGCAACTCGAGACAATGCCAATTTAAGGACGCTTTAGGACAACTCCAACATGATGAGGCTTCGAAAAAATCGGTCCGCGCTTTAATACTCCTTTCTAGATGTCCCGTCCTCGATCAAGATGACGATACAACTTCCATTGCCCGAACTAAAATTAAGTCCGAACTTGAAGATGGGGAGCAAATAATGGAAAGAATATTGGACATCTTAACCTCAACCTGAACCGACCTCATTGACTTCGGCCATAACCGAGGTGAATAACCTTAGTAAAAATTGAGGTACAACTTTGCTCGAAGTAATAAAGATGAACAGTTAAATCAAGAACGCGGTTAGAGCAGGATTGGCACAAATCATCGCCGCATGTGGCTCGCGCCGGTCAGTTATCACATTGTCAACGTGAACTGTTACTACACAGTTAATGCACGTAGTGCTACATCAGGTAGCAGATGCATATTTTTCCCTATATAAAGAGGTAACTCGAAGATCCGAAAGTGAGCTTATTTTAAGATTCCACTCTATAAATTTTCTCCCTTCTACACTATTGCTCTAGTATTCTGACTTAAGCACCAAAAAATTTCCTGCAGAAACTTTCGAACAAATGAACTTATCGCAAGTTGGTCTTAGCATCAATCAATTAGAACCCCCTCGACCTTGGTTCAGAATGTAGCGGCAACACAATTCTTCCTGGGATGCCACTTAGCCAGCTTGAGGGCTACCTGGAGACATTAATGTTGATATCACCCCATTGGAACCAGACAACATGTCGCCACTCAAACAAGATGGCTGTGATTTAAGGAACTCATGCCTCAGCAATAGATATAAGTTTTTTTTTTTTTTGCTGAAAAAAAAAAGGTAGAGAGAGAAGGGACAAGCCCACCCCACGTAGCAGCCCCCACTGAGCCCCCATCCTGCCAGAAGAATATTCGATGCGGGTAGATACACCGTATGTTGGGCACCCCGACTATTTTACTCATATCCTCCCCACCCGTGGACCGACCCGGTTGCCCAGCCCGACCCTCCGTGTGAGTACGTTACACCTGACATCACCGAGGCTACCAGCCGACCAGTAGCGCTTCCAGACCCCGTGTCCAAGCTAGGAACATCCGATCCCCACATTTAATCAACATCCGCACTTTTCGAACCTGGAACCACTTGGTTGGAAGCAAGCGCCCCGTTCCAACTGGGCTACCACCTCAGTGGCAATTTAACAGCAACGGATATAAGTTTGCTGAAGAATTTAAGAAATTGAGTTGACGTTGCTGCTGCAAAAAGATTTAGCTAAGAGAGTTGATGGATATATAAGGCCAATAGAGGGTGAACCTGAATGCTGTGCTTCTATGATTACCTGCTAGCGATACCGATGGACCGCTCAGCAGAGCAAAATTCAACAGATATGGTGCTTCTACAAATTAAACAGACTTGATAGAAATTTCCTTCCTTCCAGTGCAAAATTTGAATGATCACACTCTATGGCTCATGGATGCCCCTTGTACAGAAGAGAATAAGCTTGTTCCCAGGACCGAAAAAATAAAATTATCACCAGATGGCTGTTGGGGGTTAAGAAAAATGTGTATTACTATGGGTTATTTGGCGGTTACCAGCTAACTCCCGCAAGAAATATAGATGTAGTTTTCAGTAGTTGTATCACAATTTTGGCAGGTAACATCAAGTAAATATATCTCTTGTTTGACTGTGCCTGCCTGTAGTGGATTTTCCTTTTTCCTTGAGTTTTTCCTATCATCCTCGCATGAAAGAATAATCACCTGAGAACTAAGCGCTGTTAGTTCAAAACCAAATGAGAAAAAAAAAGAGGAGAAAAAGAGCTTTCAATGATGAAATCCATCCTTTCTGCTCCAATTGGAAATTGTACAGCTATTAATCCTTCCAGCTATCTTTGTTCAATCTCCGTGATGCAAGACCTTTAGATGATGGATTTGATAAAATACTAGATGGTGTTTTGGGCGCCTCCTCATCATCCCAACCATCTCCCCAGTTGTTATTCCAACCATCGGCCTCCTCTGTTTCCTTCTTCCCTCCTGTTGAAACAGGTAAGCCTACCTCAACCTTCTGGTATTTGGGGCCATCTTCTTGGTCATACATCTGCCGGTATCTGATGCATAACCAAGCTGCTCCTATGAGCACGACTGCAGCCAGGAGCACATGTAAAATTGAGGCACGTAGAGCCAGATTGACAAATCCAGATAACTTAGATGTTTCACTCCTTCTGACTGAATCAGAGATCGTATTCCGCAAATTGAGGCTGCAATGTCCCTTTCCTGCTTCCAAAATAATCGTGGTGTCATTCGTGCTATCGACGGAAACCTTCACCTGCATTATCCAAGATGGAGTGGCTCCACTGAGATACAAATGTTTCCAGAAGCAAAAAGAGTATACAAGTCCAGGTTCATTGTATAGCTTTTATTTTTTGACATAAACAACAGTTTTGAGGCACAGGATAAGTTCTCCTTGAAAAAATACTCAGCTCTAAGGGCTGTCTACAAAAAAGTATCCAGGTTCCTTGTGGTTGGCATCTCTAAAGCATAGCCATGGAATTGGAATTCGACATTGCTTCTCATAAAAGCAGAAATTGTAGCAAGTTAAAAAAAAGTCATAAATTGAAATTTATCAAAAAAATTGTTCAGAGAGAGAGAGAGAGAGAGAGAGAGAGAGAGAGACCTGAATTAATTGGTAAAATAAAACAAAGTTGAGAAAATTTTCTGGATGTTTTGGACAATTCATAGGAATTAGAAGTCATTTACTATAGCTTACTCAACTGCAACTAATCAAGGCTAACAAACAGGACATATCTTCCGCCAGACCACAAACAAACCTTATTCTAGCAAATTGATTGTGGACTTTGTCAATCATTTTCTATAAAACTCTTCATCAGTATAAGGTAATTTTATTTTTAACAAATAAGAAACAAAGCAAATTCAAGGACTTACAAGAGGGTTCAACAATATTGGGTGTATAATGATCAAAAAGAATACTGGGTGTCCAGTAGTGAAGAAGAAGAAGATGATAATAGCCTACAAATCAATAAGACCTAATGCATCATTACCATGTGAATATATTTATACTGGAAATAAAAAAAAAGGGGGGGCAAAAGACATTCATTCCAACCATGGCTTCTTAAATAGCATCTAAACAAGCCTAGTAGTCTGGAACAACATTAGCATCATAAAACCCATATATTGTAGTCTAAGGTCAGACTACCTAAACATTAGCAACCCACTCAACATCCATAAGACACAATTGGAAGATATCACAATATTTTTTCTGGCAGATATGAGGAAGACCACCTTAAAGAGTTGATTGTCACCCTTCCTGTTCTAGTTATAACCCTGATCTCAAGGGCACATCATAGAAAGAATCTGCTTATCCTTTTCAACCTTGCCATCAGGTGAAGTTATATTCCCCCTCTTCTTCTTCTCAAACCCTCCATACCCACCAAACCTATGGTATTTACTAAAGATAAGCGTCTCCCTCATGCCCTACCGCAGCTTACTAGTTCACCAGTTTCAAAAACTGCATGAACATAAACATGTACATTATTGTGCAGTTGCACAATATAGTCACGTGAGGATGTTTACAGATATGCAAGATATATGCTAAGTAAGGCAGCTTCACAAAGGTAGAGCAAAACCATTTATTTCAAATTTGCTGCTTTTGAGTTTTCTAGGAGTATTAGTATTAAGCATTAAAATATCTGGATGTTATATTCACCCTTCCCATTTATAAGACTAGAATATTTTCTATCATTCATGTGTGCACAATGTTTTAAAATGCATTCACCCAAGCGCCAGTTTTTGCAATGATGACAGTATAAATTGGATAGAATGAGATATATACCTGCTTGTTTTCCTTTGCCTGAAGTTGAACTTTTGCTTGCTCCAGATTGACAAAACTGGGAGCGACAATGTTAACATCAAGGGATCCTGTACCTTTATTCTGAATCAGGAGTGAGAGAGCTAGCGAATCTGGTAAAAAACAATAAACTAGGTAAATAATTTTCTAGAATTGGTGTGAGCCTAAGTATAATTTTTTCCAGCTTCAACATAAATATGATAATATGGGAGACTATTAGTAACAGATGAAAATCAGAGTATAACCTCTATGGAATTCGATACGATTGCTAACATATTGCAATGGCAAGAATTGGAAAAGTACCTTATTGTCTACTACTTGAGTGTGAGGCAAAAACATATGTTATTTAATACTTTATGCTTCCCGCTGAATCATACAATAATTGTCTCATCAGCATAATGCAAATAGGGTTGACATATATTGCACCATATAGGGTGAAAATGCAAGGACCCCCTAAGGCCATTGCACCGACTGAACTATCATGTTTAAGAAGCACGTACAACTGAAAATGTCAATTTTCAACGAGCACAAAGAAGAGAAGGCAACATTGTCAGAAGGCCTGTGAAAATATATTTTATTTTTGGAGAATGTTTTGGTAACCATTCAGCATAGTGGACCTTGTTTAGATAATTGTTTAGAAAGACATGAAGTTAATACACAATAAAGTTGACAATGGTATTATTTATCACCTAAATTTTTAAGCAATTAGGCATTGTTTATTTTAGCTATTTCTTCCCATGTACATCATTTTATCGGTGATAAACAAATTAATGTTTGCTGGTGCCTTCAGATATTTTAGATTGCCTAATATATGTTTCTCCAGTCTTCTTTACAAGCTGACCATGTAGCTTGTTTTTCCTTCAATCTTCTTTCTTAGTTTTGGCAATACATATATGCTATCTTAGGTGGGTCATGACTACTTTTTAATGCATGTGGTTCTAGAGTCAACACGACTGCTCACCATCACAGATCATTGCGGACTAGTAAGATCAAGGAAAAGATGGTTCTCCTAGCATTGTTTGAAATCTTTACAATTTTGCAATTGCTGTGTATCTTTCAGTGCCAACTGCAATAAAACCAGTCATGACTCGGAAAAATATAATTCTTTTGGGAACTAATATATGATCCTAGATGTAATACCAAAACATGCTAGTTATGCTGGTACGAGCAGTTTAAACAGGTCAGTTTCCTATAATTTCTTGGTTTTTTCTCTTCCAGCACAAGTGGGAAAAAAGGCACGAGCAAAGATGCCACAAGTCCAAAACCTGAGGAAGAAACAAAAAGACCAAAGGCCTGCATCAAATACCTTTCCCAGGAACTCTAAGGCAAGCAATGAACTTGCTCTCCTCGGCAATGCATCTGTTAGATGGATCGCACTCTTCCACATGGGAATCCACCGCCAGTGTTTTGGAATCTGAATCCTTATCTGAACTTTGCTTCCCATTGTTCTCCTGTGCCTTTGGCTGCTGCAATTGCTTATCTTTCTTCTCATTTGAACTTTTCTTGGAATCATCCTTCTCAGGAACTTTCTTGGTTTCCTCTTGCAATCCTTTGTCCTGATCTCCATCTTTCTTTTCTTTATCATTCACGTTAACCGGAAGAGCAATTTGAGTACCATTCGAATCCAGAACAGGGCTATTCTTGTCTGAGAAACCCTTCAGATTGTCCTGAACCTGAATTCAGAAGAAACAAAACACTACAGGCAGTAAAGATTAAAAATGGAAGTAAAGCACCGTCCCTCACATTACACTGTGATGACCTCCAATTAGAGTCATCAAAAATATGATTTTTTTTTTCTTTCCGCGATTGGTCAGAATGAAATATATCTACAGATCATGCGCCAATCTACTGAACTTAAACTAATCTGTAATTACATTATAACACATACTCTCAAGAAGCGTTAGCCCTAATTTACTGCTATCAGCCAAGAATTTTCTAAACGGCATCAACAATACATAGCAAGAACACAACTTTTTTTAAAAAAACGAAAGGAAATAACAAGATAAGTATACCAAAAAATAGATTGTTCTTTGAAAGAGTAAAAGGAAAACAAAAAGGTTTTATTTTGCGAATCCCATTTGCAAAATATTCCCTCTTTTACCCTCAGAATCGCTTGAAGATGGCTTAAATATGGATTCTTTCTCACCTCCGCTGCATCTGCTGCATCGGAGAAACGATGTACAGAAAAGACGACCAGCAAAGGAACCATCAAGAAAAGAACACAACTCGCCTTCATCTCTCCTTCGCTTCTTCTTGGAGGCGGATGAACAAATAGAGAGCAAGGAAAGATCTGGGACTATCTCCCCCGAAAGAAAACCCTAATCCCGTTCCATTCCTCTCGTTGACCTCAGAATCGAATCAAGAACGCACGTCTTTGGGGGAATCTAATTTTCTAGAAAACTAAGCGAAGCTCGGAATCCGATCCCCCCTAGGCTTCTCCGAGAAGACGAGTGCCGGGGGTTCGTCTCGCTTTCCTCCTTTCTCCGAGATCTACCCGCCTCGAGCACCGAAGAACGAAGGGGAAAAAAAAAGAGTAAACCCCTCCTCCGCAGATGACAGGGGGAGGGACCTAAGGGAGCTTTGAACGGAGTCCAAGGACGGCTTTATATAAACAGACCCCGAGAGTAAACAAGGCCGTCGGCAGGACTGGGGAATTCATAATGATTTGTATGCGAGAATCCGATCGACCGTTGAATGGATAGATGAGACGTAGATCTGATAATACGCATATAAATTTTATGTTATTGTACCTTTTCATGCCTATTAGGTGGTCGTGAATAGGGGACCTTTGGTTGGTTGGTTGCGACCGGGGGCTGGGTGAAATTGGGCCGAGATGTTGTCCAAAGCCCAGACCGGTGTTTTGAGTGAATGGGGGGACCTGTGGTACCTAATTGACTTACACCAATCACATGGTGCCAAGCTACTTCAAGTTGATGCATCTGAGATAGTGAAGCAAGTAATGATTGTGAATCACAAGTATCCAGCCTATGTTTTGATAATTTCTTTTTCACCTATTTGAAAAGAAATGCTGCATTTATAGCAGGCGAGGATGCATGTACTCTATCTCTCGAACTGGTTCTAGAAAATATGCAAGGCCTAGTTTTAAATAGAAGATTCTCTCGGACCGGTTCTAGAAAATATGTAAGGCCTAGTTTTAAATAGAAGGTTTTCACTAGCTTGGATTTGAGGGCACCTCCCTGATTCCACAAGGAAGGAATGGTTTAGGAGGGTGAAAATGGTGTAGTTAATGTAATTTAAGCTGTCTTAGTTCTCCCATGATAAATTATGCATATGAGTCACCAACTTACTATCCAAAAATATAAGTTATTGGGAGGAGGATCGGCCTAGGCTAATATACTCACATAGTGCCTTGAATGTGAGATAGTGATAGTTGGCAGATAAAACAAGTGGGCACCAGTATGTGCGCCTTTTGAAACCTTTTTTCCCTATGAGTAGCTTATAAGTTGATATTGGATTGTGTACTAGCGAACGCTCAAGTCGTGATAATCGCATAATGTGAAAAAATAACTTAATCTCCACTCTACTAAAATATTATTTTATAAGTTGATTTGTCAAACACATACGAGCAACTAATCTAGCATGGAGGCTCTATATCGTAGCGCCTAATATTTCCATTTTTCTATCAATTATGACTTGACCGCTTGTGATGTTCTAACTTGTTCATGTCAAATATGCCACTCTCCAAGCATGCCATTCTTTCTTGTCTACACGAAAATATGAGTGAGGGTTACCCATGACAAAGCTACAACATAGCATTATTCTCCAAGCAAGTTGCGGATTGGTGCTTGTCTAGTGCCGATTTTAGCTACCGCATGGAGGCCACATATATAGCTTTAAGATATGTAAACTTTTCAATCGGTATCGCTATCAACTTGATCGCCAATTAGGTCGGATGGGCAACCATTAAGTGATGAAAATAGAAAATGTTGGCTTGCGGCCCAATTTGTCTTGTATCCAACTAGTTATAGAATTGGATCCAAAATCTGTTTACTTGTTGCTTACGTTGTCTGCGAATCTTATGGGCCAGGTTTATAGTGAAGAATATTAGCATGTTTCTACATGGGGCCATTTGGCCCATGATGGTCTTCTAAGGTGGTATGATATGTTGCTGTACGCACAATTTCTCAATTTTGCCTTGAGTTGGGTCGATCAAAACTCAACCTACATCCATGTTAGAGGCCCGATTCATGTCAAAATGTTAATTGGCTCAATGTATCCAAATTATCAGATCCATTTGCAATCCTTAGACAATGAAATAAACTTGTCCAATTAGGTTTTTCATAAAAATTTTCAGGCTGATTTTCCTTTTCTTTTCAAGCAAGGCTTCATGTAAGTGCTAGAAGAGTTACCCATCCCTGCAAGTAGTAGAGACAAACCTTTAGTGATGAACCGCAATGCAATCATATTGGAGGCTTTGGACAAGTTTTTTGTGCAAATTGTTTATAAATTGGAAAGATCCCTCCATGCATGTGTTTGTGCATGCAGTGTTGCATGATCATAATGCAATGGCTTTTCGATCGAGAATAAATTATAGGCTTTGAACTAGTTTTTTGATGCAATTGTTTGTAATTTTGAAAGACTTCTCTTTTGTGTGTATATGTGCACACACCCTAGCATGATCATGATGCAAACATGGTTTAGCTTTTGACTACCTGCAACCAAGTCTAATTAGACCCAATCTGGAATTACCATACATATTTAAGCCTAATGAAAAATTAAAAGAAAAAAAAAACAAAATGTAATAACAATGAATTCTGTTTAGGTTAATATGTATGTTTATTCCATTGATCCATCACAAATTGCAAAGAAACCTGGCCAACAATAACCCATGATAAAACCAAGAGACGACATCAAAGCATCTAATAGCATCATGAACATGCAGAAAACTATATTTCATAGAGCTACAATCAAATTTAATAACTCAATCATCATAATTTATTAACAACTATATATAAGTCACCATTAACCGTCATGCATCCACACTTATGCATATGATTAACTTTGTGACCTAGTTTCTTAGTTTAGATCACAATTGTGTTAATTTTGGATTGTTTCGATTTGCATTTGATTCCACATAATCCAAATTTAACAACAAATCAGATATTTTTTTTTTGTTAGATCTAGATTTTTTTATTTTTTAATTTAAGTTGAGCTAAAATTTTTAGTTCAAAACTAGACATACATTGTTTTAGAATTGGTTAAAATCAGGATTTAGAAACAAATTGGTCTGATCCATCTGCACCACTATCCGGATGAATTTATATACTTTATTAGAACTTGAATCTGGACTTAAAGCCCATCCGAGCCACCCAAAATTCCTCATCCAGAAATCACATCACCATCATAGAAGTAATTATTACACGGACCACGTACAGTTGACCAAACTAATAGTCATTTGCCAAGTTGCCAAGTTGCCAAGTAATCCCTTCTTATTGTCCATTATACACCATACATGTGTCCCGAGATTTATATTGATTCACTTGATCTAATCCATCTAATAACTTCGGCCGACGCAAGGAAAGACCATGAATAAAATTTTCAAGACAGCTTGGAAAAAAAAATATTAGATAATATTAGGCTGCTCTCGGCATCACTGCTATTTTTCTTCTAAAAAATCTAAAACAAAAATTTTATTTATATTTTTCTAGATTTTTGATAATAAAAGTTATATTTAATTTAATTTTTTTTATAATGAGGGCCGACAACATGATCAGCGAGGAGAAAAAACAGAAAAATCTCGATATCGGATAGAAATGTGGTTGAGAAAGCAGCAAAAAAAAAAGAAAATAGGATGGGGCTGATGAAGCTGCCGAAAATAAAGAACAACTTGGCATCGCGTGGAAAGATGGACGGCAAAATTCAAAGAACTCATACATTTGGAAGGGGATAACAGGATTGATGACATATGAGGGAAGATGAATGGTTAAGAGGAAAAGGATGAAAACTTATTTTCAAAAAATAAAATAAAAATATTTTACTTTTATTTTTTAAAAAAAGAGCAATTTTTTTTTTTAAAATAGAAACAAAATTATGACAATCAAATATATTTTTTTGCATTTGATTCTGTAGTTTTTATTAACAATAAAAATAAAAAAATAGTACTTAACAGGCCCGATAAAAACTCACCACGTCACCCTTTCAGTCTCCTAACCTCCTTCTGCGTGGAAGAATGAAAAATTAATTCGGCGAAAGCGTCAAACCGACACCAGGTTTCGATTCCCCACCAACTGAGCCAAATAGAGCCGCGAGGCAACGCTAGGATAGCGTACGGACAACGACCCGACGGCAGAGGCATTGAAGACTTTTGACGTGAAATCACCACACCACACCGCGCGTAGCCTCTTCCTCATAAGGTTTGACAAACTACCTCACGGAGATCTGGTCAGTGGCCGTCCTCCGCACCCACTGCGTCAAACTCAGTGGTCCTCAGTGGGTCCCACCTTTTTTGTCAATCTTACCGTCCGTCTGATTTGGTTGACGTACATCGTAAAAAGTCCGTCAGCTTATGCGCAAGGTCTCGCTAGCAAAAAGATTGAAGTAATGGGCTCTCGTAGCACACAAATAATTAATGAGGTCCGCTATGCGCCATTCAGCTGCGAATTGGTTCGACTTGTGAACAAAATGTAACTTTTATAACATGACGAAATTATTATTTACCAGACTAAAAAAATATTTTCCCAGTTAAGACCGGGGTATGGTTTTGTGAGAGTTTAATGCATAAAAAATGTTTTTTTTTTCATTTTAAATATATAGTTTCTTATTTGGTAAATTAGAATAATTTTTTATTTGTTTTTTCGAAAAAAGATTGATTTTGAACTTTACTAGCTCAGCCAAGATATGCACCATATGATGCTTGGATCGCATTCCGGCCGCATGTCTATTGCCAATGACAACTGAAAAATGCTTGTGTGATTGCCAGCATGGTAGGTTCTAGTAAAATTGAACCATTTGTAAAGAAAACAAGATAATATATTTGTATTAAAGAAACAAGTAAAATATTTTTTTTGCAAGCTTCTAAAATTTTCATTACATTTATTGTTCCAATAAACAAGAAATATGTCAACAACACTTGCAATTATCCTTGTAAAAAGGAACAATTCTATGGGAAGATCATTTTATTTTCACGAAAAAAATTGTATACTATATGGTATGGAGGAATAGTATAACTCGTAAAAAATTTACAACAACTTAGGATCTCATCTAAAAAAGCTAGTCGGAAAGTATTATTTAGGTTTCTTCGCCTTTTATAAATACTCATGATTCTTTGGCAGATAACCGATGCAGGACTAAATGAGCCTATGCTACAATGTTCTCTAGTTCATATGGACCATAAGTTAATCCCCTCTGATACCATTTGCCACAACCCATGATCTCATCCAAAAAAGCTAATCGGAAGATATTATTTGAGTTTCTTGACTCTGTATAAATACTTAAGATATCCTCAACGAATAATTGATGTTGAATAAACATACATCTGCCCGGGTTCTCCCAAAATTGTTATCAAATAAAACAATGTTAAGTATTGAATTGCCTAGTCTATATTAGTGGATCCAAGAAACTTCTTTAGTCTACTTCAACGCATTCCCCAAGCCATTATTTGTAGAATGGGCATTGCAGCAGGGTAGCATCTCTTATTTGGATGGAAAGAGTTTAAGCTGCAACATATTGTGATCTCAATATTAAGTAAATGGTTTTCCTATAAATGCAGCTCAAATAACATCATGAGATTAAGATACATATCCTCACCATATAGTTCATAATTTATTCTAATTTAAATTGCCTACATATAGAATTTGTTTGGTTTCTGGAAAGAAAAGATAGAAAAAATAGGTCAACAAAAAAATAGAGAAATGCATCATATTTGATTAGAACTTTCAAAAAAAATAATAAAAAATAATTTTTTTATAAGAATAAATTTTTCACATTTTATAGAAAAAAAATCATATGATATATGAGAAAGTTCAATTTCTATCGGCTATAAATTAGAATAATTTTTTCTTCCAAAAATATATAAATATTATTTTTTCAAGCATTATATATTTAGATACTAGTTTAAAAAAATATTTTAATAAAAAAAATTCTACGAATCAAAGAGTCCATAAATTTTTGATACGTACGGAAACGAGTTTGCCCGTCGGTGTATGGGTAGGGCTATTAATGAGCCGAGATGCCCGGGCTCGGCTCGGGCTCGGCTCGGTAAAAGCTCGGCTCGGGCTTGGCTCGTTAGTCAAACGAGCTCGAACTCGAGCCTAATATGAGGCTCGTTTACATCGGAGCCCGAGCAACTCACGAACCCAAACAAGCTCTAGTCTCCCACTGAAAGATCTTATTTCAGCACTATAATTCATAAAAATCTGACCACATAGAGAAAAATAGCTTGTTATCGAGCCCGAGCCCGGGCTCGAATCCGATTATGAGCTCGAGCTCGTTCTGGAGCTCGTAATTGAAACGAGCTTTACGAGCTCAAGCCCGAGCCTTTGCTTTGCTAAGCAAGCCCGAGCTCGAGCCCAATATAGAGCTCGTTATTGAGCCCGAGCTCGAGCCGAGCCCGTGCTTCTATGAAATGAGCCGAGCCGAGCTCTCTCAGGCTCGGGCTGGGCTCGGCTCGTTAACAGCCCTATGTATGGGACGACTGTGAAAACGTTGGGGGTAGAAACACGGCGCACGACAAGTGTGTGACGCCCGTTCGGCCTGGAAGACGGCGAGAGCCCGCAGTTGGATTCGCGAGCGCGTTGCCACCAAATGTCGGATAGCTCCAAAAGATCATTTTTTTTTACCAAGCCTTTCCCGCTTCAGCTTTGGTACATCGTTGGCTTCTTCGCTCCTCTAGAATGAACTATGCTACTAGGAATGAATATGACCTGCCTTGGGAAAATTCTTGTGGCTTTTGTGAGAGCTAGAAGATTTAGCATCATATTACCTGGTAATTTATTAGAAGGATCTTTTGTGAGAACCGGCCTCTTGGGCCCTTTTTGGACTGAAGCCGGTAGGCCTAACGAACTTCAGGTCAAGACTTCAAAAAAATAAGAGAGAGAGAGAGAGAGAGAGAGAGAGAGAGAGAGGATGAGGTTCGAAACAGCAGATTATGATCTTCCGCCCGATTGCTCGTCGTTGAGGATAAGAATGAGAGCCGTGGCCGGTGACGACTCTGCATGGTTGGTGCAAACGGCCGCTGGCCGTTGGGTCGCAATCATCCACCGCAAGAATCGTGGGCGGTGCAATGACCCCGAGCTTATCCACTTTGAAAGCTTTCCATAAATTTTCCCCTCATCCCCTCCTCTAGATCCACCAACAAGCATCTCTCCTTTCTTCCTCACCTCCAGTGGCCATCGTGTCGCCAAATCCGAGCTCCGCCATCCTCGAATTTTTTTTCTCTGGATTTTCGATGACTCTATTTCTTTTGCTCCGAGATCCACTTTTTTCGTTGAGAGCTGCCACCGCCACGAGATCCATTGCCACTGCCACGAGATCCACCACTAGCGCTATCTGCCGGTGAGTGCCCTGCCTTGACTTCTTCTTCCTTGGAAAGGAAGCTGACACCTTGGCCAACTAGGGGTGCTACCCTTCTCTTCTTCCTCTTTCGTTCCCTCCTTGTTCATGGCCGAACCACCATAGATATCTTGCTGTCGGTCGTGCAACCTCGCAGCAAGCTGCTGGCCAGGCCACCGCCAAGCCATCAACTACCCCTGGCCTCTCCTCTTCTTTCCTTTCTTCCTTCTCTTCCCTCTTATTCTTCTCTTTGTTCTACCTTCTTCTCCCTCCTTTAATTCTTTATTTCTATTCATTTTATTTATTTATTTACTTATGGGTTAGTTTCTCAAATCTTCTTTTCTCTCTCTTGAATCATGGGCCAAACATGATGATTAATTCAGGATGGCCCATGCCACTATGATGGACCAAACTCAGACCTCTGGCTGAACTCAAGCTGAGATTCTCTCTTCTCTCCCTCTTTCTCTCTCTAGATAGGCTCAGGGATCCTAGTGTGAGCCTTGCTTTTCTTATTGCTCAGATTCAAGTCAATCTAATTTGGAGATCTTGAACCACTTTGGTACCCGGGCGGTAGAATGGCCCATTACTTCAGCTCCAGCTAGATCTTTTAAAATCTGGCCACTATTTGATCTTCACCTGACCAGTTGAATTCACCTTGTTTAGACCGACCCAAGTAGTCATGCACTGCCGCCTAACCGATTTAATTTGGACATAAGGCTATATCTCCAATAGTATTTCAATTTTGACTTTACTTGACTTTTAAGATATTAATAAAAAATAATTATATTTTAATGATATTAAAGCAGGCGAACCTGATCGGTCTAATTAGAGTGAAATTTTGAAATAATAAGAAGCAAGTAACCTAATGCTTCAAAGCATATTTTTCGAATTATTTTGGGTAAAGTAATAATTAATTTATTAAATTTGATTATGATATCTGTTTGATGCTTAGTTAAACGGGTAAGGCATGTTAATGTTATGGTTATTTTAAAATATATTATGTGCTATATTATGAATGAAATTTAGAAAATATGACTAGGCAAATCATGAAAAATCTGTTTTATATGCATTCTTAGTATAGCTATGATCTGACCCGCCAATGAAAATTATTCGTTGGCTCTGTCGACTTGTAATATGTCAGAAACTGATTTCGACACCACACTACTGGTGATAGAATAGTGGTATTTAGGACATCGTATCATTGGTGGTTAATAATAGTGGTATTTGACACTTTGTGCATTCTGACCCATACTACTGAGTTATATGGCCATAGCATGATATCTGATTTTTGGTATTTTTTTGTGAAAAAAATATTATACTTCAAAAAAATATGCATTATCTGAGAAATGATTTATTTTTCAGTCAATATTTTGTACTTTTAACTAATTATGTGGCATGATTTGATCCTATTTTAGGGTGTAGTGCGGACACCAGTGCCAGGTCAGCCGGTCACCATAGGATCCAGCCAGCTCAGCGGGTCTCAACCGATTCAGCCAGCCTGATTTTATTTTAGATTGATTTATTTTAGTTGGATTTATTTTATATTGATTGGGTTTGTTTGCATATTATCATTTGGGTTTATTTGTATATTATCATTTTAGGATCTTTTTGGAATTATTTTATTTGTAGGGGTTTATTTATTATTTTGTGACCCTATATATATGGGTCCATCCTCATATTTAGGATTTTGATGAATGATGAATGAAAATTAGCCTCCTCCTCTTCTTCTTCCCCCTTCTTTTCTCCTCCTCTTCTTCTTCCCGCTCCTCTTCTCCCCCCTTCCCTCTCTTTCCTGTAGTTGTTCTGCATCAGCTTTGGTATCAGAGCAGGCTCGACTTTGCCTCTGTTGTCAAAGCCCAGTCTTGAACAACTCTTTTCCCAAGCCGTCTAGCATGCAATTACAGAAAAAAAACCTCTTTCTCTCTCGTGACATGCTGGCCATGAGTTCCTTCTTCCAGAAATTCATCTCATAGCCGTCCGAGGGATCAAGCATCAAGGAAAGCAGTGTCAAAAAAAAACACCCTTCTATTGCCCCTTTCCTCTCTTCAGCTCCCACACAAAAAAGCCCCTTCCTCAGATCATCCCACCTGCGGCCGTCCTCATCCTGCTCGCCTCCACCACGTTCGCGGCCACCACTTCCACCCTTCACCCCCGGAAGCCGCCTTTGGCCGCCGCCGTGACTAGCCGCTGCCCTTGAGTCCCCGTGTCTGACCGGCCTCCATTCACCACTGCAGGACACGAACCCGCGCTGTGACCGCCGCCCTTCGCCCCGGAGCGTCGTTCCCCACTGGAGTCCGTCGCACCCTTCCTCGCAGCCGAAGCCGCGAAATCCGGCACGTCCCAACGAACCCATCGGAGGTTGAAGACGGATTGCATTAATGGGTAAGATCCAATACCTGTTAACCCGTTAACCCGGCTCCGCCTCATGAAAAAAAAGGAAAGAGAGGAGCCGCACGTCACTACAAGAAAATACTCTTTCAGCGACCACTTTCGGTGACTAAATGAATAGTGGTCGTTGCAAATAAGGCTATTTACGACGAACATCCTTGTTAGTTACTGAATGATTGTCCTACACCGACTAAATGCATATTTGGTTGCGAAAAATCAAAACCAAGTTGGCTGGGTGGAGGTAAAACGTTTGGCGACTAAAGTTTGGTTGCTGAAAATAAGGCTATCTGCGACCAACATTCTTGTTAGTTATTGAATAATTGTCCTACACCGACTAAATGTATATTTGGTCGTGGAAAAGCAATACCAAGTTGGCACGAGTCCAATATTTCGTGCGGGCTGGAGGTAAAACTTTTGGCGACTAAATTTTGGTCCTTAAAGGTTCACCTCCAGCGACTAAAAAAAATTTAGTCCAAAAAAACTTTTACGAATGGTGCCTTTTTCTGATGAAAAAATTGGGCAGAAAGTTTAAGTTTTTTAGTGACCAAACTTTTGGTAGTAGAAGGTTCCCATAAAACCGAACGATGTTGTACTAGCCCCTGTAAGATGCTAATTTCTAAGTTCAAAAAAAAAAAACTACTTATTTTCAAACGGTGCCGTTTAACACCTTAATTCACTTAGGCATATCCTCGTCTCGTCGGCTGAATCTCAATCCCACAACTTTTCTTTATACTTAAATTCTTTTTTATTTTTATTATTATAATATAATTTTAAAAGCTCGAGCTCGGTGCTTGACTCCTTATCAAATAAATATACGGATCGACAGGATACGCGGCATGCGGACGTGGGAACGAAAATCCGCTTAGAAATATATAGAATTCTTGGACATCCTATGAGTAGGATCTTTTTTTCATTAGCCCACCCGCACGGCGGATCGAAAATTCGCTTAGAAATAAATTTGCACGCATCCTTGTTAGTTACTAAATGATTGTTCTACACCAACTAAATGCATATTTGATCGCAGAAAATCAAAACCAAATTGGCGCGAGTCCAGTATTTCGCGCGAGTTGGAGGTAAAATTTTTGGCGACTAAATTTTGGTCCCTAAAGGTTCATCTCCAGCGACTAAAAAAAAATTATTCGAGAAAAGTATGCTTGTAGGGGACGTCGTGTGAGAAACCAAACAAACCCTAATTTTCTATTCCTCTATTCGACTTTAACTCCTTGCCTTCACCCATCGCCGTAGTCAGTGCCGGCCCAAGCCTTGCCCAAAGGAAGGCCTCCCGCCTCTGCTGTCCAGCTCCAGCATCTCGCCTCCAGGGCTCCAATGCTCCATCAGTCCATCCAACTGCCCATCAGCCACCGTAGGGATAGGGTAAGTGACTAAGTGGGTAACTAGGGTTCTGGCCTTCTGGGTTCATAGCTGCGGTTGCCGCCTGCCCCTTCCTGCTACCCTCAGCCATCGACCATGCCTATGAAGTACGAAGCCCTGATGGCCAATGGGCAACAGACAACGGGGCTATGGAGGACCCTACGCCCCTACGATCCATCCTCCATACCCTGTCTTCTCCATCCGCTGTCCTCGGCAGTAAGCATCTCGGCTTGTCGGCCTTGGCGGAAGACTCTTCTTCGACGAAGAGTCTAAGTTCTAAACTCTTCTTCGGTTCTTCCTTCTTCCTTGAATTCGTAGCTCGGCTCGGTAACTCGGTTCACCGTTCACGAATCTCACTTCGCCCTTTCCGTTCGCCACTCGCTCTTGCCGTCCTCGGAGGGAATCAGGAAGGCGACGTCATCGGCGTGATGCGTGACGGCGTCTCTTGGCTCTCTTCTCCTTCTCGGCAGTCGGCCCAACCCTCCATCGTCGCCAAAGCCTGGAGCCGGAGGTGAGCTTCCATGGGTTTTTCTATGCCCGGAATCCGGATGCCCCGATTTATCTTTTAAACAGTATTTATACTTAGTTGCAAAGAGAAAGAGTTATATTTGATTTTGGCAGCATAATTACAGATTACTAACCTCATGTGAATGTGATTAAACAATCGGGGAGGCATGTTTCTGTTGCAGCTTTTATGATTAGAATTTTCAGCTGAATTTTTTTCCCCTCAAGATTTTTTGGC
>JAOXJJ010001168.1:260895-286493 GCA_025769935.1 Phoenix roebelenii | reverse complement strand
GGGGGGGGGGGGGGGGGGGGGGGGGGGGGGGGGGGGGGGGGGGGGGGGGGGGGGGGGGGGGGGGGGGGGGGGGAGCGGCGGAGAGAGAAGGAGAGGGGGGTGGCTGGATGGGTTGGGATCGGGAGGAATTTGCAATGAGGAGGGGGGAGGGGGGATAATGGCCTCCGACAATGCTTTCTAAAGCATTGTTTGGGAGGAAAAAAAGAAAAAAGAAAGGAGATGGCTTCGGTTGGGGGAGTTTTTGGCTTCCGCCGACGCTTTTAATTAGCGTCGGCCCAAGCTAGACTTTTACCCATAATGGCTTTCGACGACGCTTATAAACGTCGGCCGAACCTTTTAATTTTCGTGACGCTTATAAGCATCGTCTTAGGCCAGACCTACGGACGGTTTTAAAAAGCATCGGCAAATTTTGGTGTTTAGCAAAAATTACCGACGCTTCTACTTAGCGTCGGCAGAGAAAAGTCGGGAAAGTAGTTTTTCCTATAGTGACTTATTTGTTTTTCAGATTCTAGGCCTTTTGTTTTAAAGGCATACAAGAGGTTTTTTTCTTTTTCTTTTTGTTAGACCTAAATTGATTTCAGTGCAAGCAAAATGCCCATTGTTCGCTATATGTGACATGTGACGAATAATAAGCTGTGTGAATTATGTATATAGCATTTGAACATTTTCTAGAGAGAACATTGAAGGAAGAAAGCATGACGTACCTCTGCCCATTCTTTAGAAATTTTCTCCTTCTTACACTGTTGTTTTGCTATTCTGATTTAAGCATCAGAAGGTTCTCCACCGAAAATTTTTCGGTAAGTGGACTTCTTACATGCTAGACTCGAAGACGACCAGATTTTCTTCACCTCAGTCTCATCCGACTTCATTCGGCTCGGTTCTTACCGATCTCGAGAGAAGCAGAGCAACATCCAGCTTTGGTTCAGAATTTAGCGGCAACACAATCCCCTATCCAATGCGGATTAAATGTATCGACTTGGTCGCTGGCATCACGTAGTGGCATATCTTACTCGGAAGAATCATGGCAGTTATCTCACACTGTCGCATATTTTCATTTTGAAATAATAAGTTAGAAATTCATATGTTTTCACTACATTGTACTAAAAACCTTCTTAAAAATGAGTTATTTTATTTTGAGTTCAGATTACTTTTTGATATATATAGAAAGGGAAGCACGTCCAAGTAGGCAGGGGGTAGGGCGAGAGGACAACATGGTTACGTATATCTATTGTACATTGAATGGAAACTTTCCTCTTACCCTCTGTCCATGAGGCTTCGACTCGGGTAGCTCCATTTTCGCACTGGGATTTTGCATGCAAGAGCTCAAAACTCTAGGTTTCCCATTGGCTCATGCATCTCCAGAGCACGACTCATACTAACATAAATAGATTTAGAGGGAGTCAATAGAAAATACTGTGAAATATATGAGCACATTTGTAAAGCAAGTAAATTTCTAATGGGCTGTCCAATCACCGTGCTCAGATCCGCTCAAAACTTCCATAGATCTCGGCGTTCCTCAAAGTTGCTCAAAGTTTTTTTTAAACATCCATGCTAAGTGGTGCGGACACCAGTGCTAGGTCACCCGCCACTCGGGTCTATGGTCGCTACAGGAGGATAGTCCAGCCAGCTTGATTGTTTTCTTGGAATGATTTTATGCTATTTGGGCTTATTAGGATATTTTATTATTTGACAGCCTTTAGAGCTTATTTTAGTATTTGATTATTTTGAGGGTGTTTTGTGAGACTAGTTCCTTTTTAAGAATTTTTTGCATTTTTTTTGGGCTTATAAATATGTTGGACCGTACTTCATTTAGGGTTATGCTATGATGAATAAAAAAATAGATTCTCTTTCTTCAAGCTCTGGCGTGTGAAACCTTGAGCGGAGCTAAGTGCGAAGCCTAGTTCTTCTTCCCTCTCCTTCCTCCTCTTTCCTCCTCTTTCCTTCTTTTCTATTTCTCCTTTCTCCTTTTTCTCTCTTCCTTTCTCTCCCTGCTGTCCGGCATCAACTTTGGTATCAGAGCCACGACAACAAAATTTTCTGGACTCCTGCAGGCATCACTATTCACATGCGGGCCCAGGTTGAAAGGGTTTGGACATCTTCTCCAAAGCCTCTTTCTTCCGGTTTCCTCTTCCCCATTTCCAGAAGTTCGTCCAAGCCGAAACCCCAAACCCCTTCGCCTGTGTACTCCCCTCTCCCGGCGGCACACGAGAAGAAAAGCCGGCAACCAGACATGAAAGAGGAGCACACCCGATCCCAAGTGACCCGATGCCGCCCCGCGCTGTTGTCACCCCTTACCCGGAGCCAAGGAAGAGCCCCACTCCCACATCCGTTGCCTCACGTGACTGCGGTTGCCTCGTCGCCAACTGAGATCCACGCTTGGTCGTTACTGCATTCCGTTTTCCTCATAAGCAGGTAACCATTGCGAACCCTTTCCCTCAAAGCCTCCACGAAGGAGCTGGACTAGGAATGGGTTACTGGAGCGGTTGAGACCGTTAACCTAAGTCCATTCTGCCAAAAAGAAAAAAAGGGAAAAAAAGCACGTGACCCTTAAGTGCATGTGACGGACCCGTAACGGGTTATCAGAGCGGGTCGCGCCCGATAACCCGAATCCTATCGGATCCAAGTTGAAAAAAGACAAAATGAAAAAAAGGAAAAAAAAAACTGACGTTCACCTTCCTCCTCCGCGACCGCCCGCAGCGCCGCTCCGCCCTCGCCACCTCGACCTTCGCCGCGACCGCCTCCGCCCGTGCCACGCTTTGCTTTCGCTTCTTTTCCCTTCCACCTCCATTTCCGCCGTCACCACCCTCACCACCTCCATACCCCTCTGCACATCCCTAATCCGAGGCCAAAGGGCTTCGATACCACCTCCCCACCCCCACCTCCCCTCCCGTCCGCACCCCTCCATCCTTCCCTCCTTCGTCCCGAACCCCTCCTTCCCCTCTAAATGGGTTTCGAACCCTACTTTGCTGCCTGCACCACCCCCTTCCCCCACCCTCTTTAACCCTTGCAAATGTCCTTTTTCCCTCGCCGTTTCCTCCCTCATTGTTCTGCCAGTCCGTCGCTCCCGCCGCCAAGCTCTCCTTCTTCCCGACCCTTCCTACTTCGGGATCTAGGGTAAGCTTTCCCCCCAATACCGTCACGGGCCCGATTGAGTTCGCACAGGCCCAAGTCACCGGCCCGCTCGACCTCTTCTTTAAAAGCACGGGCCCAATAGCACCATAGCCCCCTCCCTCCTTCATCTCTCGGGCCCGACAAGCCCATTTGCACATCTGCACAAATTCTCCCCCCTCCCAAAAAAAAAAACAACAAAAAACCCTCATCCACAGGCCCACAACCTGCCAGCCCAATTCCCCAACAACCCCAAACTCCTCATCTGCCGGGCCACAGTCACAAGCCATTTAGGTCCCACGAATTGCTGATTTTTGCCCCGCCGAGTTGTTGGCCTCAGACCTAATTGGAGCAATTTGATGAGCCTTCTTGCTGCGACCGCGTCTATGATCGTCGCCCTGCCTAAACCATTTTATCCAGTGATGGGAGCATTCAGCGCTTCTTGGTTTGTTGGAGAGGATAACCAGAGTCCGATTCGAATTGGATCACATGAGAGGTGCTACAGAGTACTACCAGGACTGCACCGAGCCGCTTTCGTCGAGGTCAACTTCTTCCCATCCAGGGGGAGTTGGTGCGGACACTAGTGCTAAGTTACCTATCACTCGGGTCTAAGGTCGCCGCAGGAGGATGGCCCAACCAGCTTGATTATTTTCTTGGAGTGATTTTATGTTATTTGGGCTTATTTGGGTATTTTTTTTATTTGACAGCCTTTAGGGCATATTTTGGTATTTCATTATTTTGAGAGTTTTTTGTGAGACTAGTTTCTTTTTAGGATTTTTTGCATTTTTTTAGGTCTATAAATATGTTGGACCATATCTCATTTAGGGTTATGCCATGATGAATAAAAAAATGGATTCTTTTTCTTTAAGCTCTGACGTGTGAAACCCTGAGCGGAGCTAGGTGCAATGCCTAGTTCTTCTTCCCCCTCTTCCCTATTTCTCCTTTCTCTCTTTCTTTCTCTCTCTGCTGCCCGGCATCACTAAGCATACATAGTAGTTTATCGTATTAATTTCTCCACACCTGTATGATCCACTGTGTTGATCAAATTATTACACTCTTAGGACATGTCTGATTAGAAAAAGTTGAGCTCTGAAATGAAAATGGGAATAAGTGACTTCTATTCCAATTATTTGGTTGGAAGGAGTTCTATTTCTATTTTGATTCCAAAAGAAATAGAAATGTCCTAATCCCCTAAACTTAATCCTAAATTTAAATTCTGTTTCGATTTCGATTTTGATCACGAACTAAATGCATCAGAAAATATGGCCATCTGATATCTTTTGCAATCCATTACGATTCCAATCCTAATTCTAGTTATGAACCAAACTTATCCTTAGAGAAATGATGGATAATCCATTTGAACTTTCAAATGGCGACAGTGCAATGGTCCTATAAGAATTTTGCATAATGATCACATATGATGGGCACCAAGAAATCTATAAACAACCCCAAGTTTCCTTACCAAAAGGTAACATTACATGTTTCTCATAACATGGGGTCTCATGGAACACCAAAGGTGTAGAATACTAACTACAAAGGATAAGTTTAATTTGAAGAGAAGGGGCCGAGTTTGTGATCAAAGATACTGATTCCGGATTGGTTGCAACTGGAGGTAGTCGGCTCTATGACACCTCTGTTCCTATATTTGAAATCAAAGCCACCTAGGAGGGTATACCTATAGGCGGTTTATCGTAGGGGCGGATCAGGTTCACCTAGAAGGAGATTGAGCGATTGTGATTAGGTGGATCTAGGACCATGCTATGGTGGGCGACAAGCACCTGCAGTTGTAGGACATCCATAATCTGTTGGGAGATTGCGTTGCCTTCTAGATTGCCCATATATATCGCGAGGCGAATGAGACTATTTATGAGTCACATCAAATGTTGTACAACACTCTGATGCCTGAATTTGTAAAAAGCTACGAGTCTTCACCACACTCTCGATTTTCTTTTTTTTATTATTTTTTTGAATATATTCATATTAGAATGGTAAGATTTATCCTGCTTACCATAAAAATAACTAATTTTGAAGCTTTCTAACTGTTTGACTAGTCCTCTAAGGTGAGCAATTGGATGACGGTCCTCAGAACAGCTAGCTGCACCCCCCCCCCCCGTTTCCAAAATACTGGGACTCAGGAAAAAGAGATGATACAAAATTTTTTCTTTGCAAGGAATTCAAGAGAAGTATACATTAGAAAAATAATAGTAGTGGCAGATAAAAACACAAGCATGAATGATCATGTGAACCTATATATAAATGCAAATAGCTAAAGCAATCATGTATATATAGAACATCGAACATCATATCATGCATGAACATTGACAAATTGGTGTGAACAATTAGTAGAAACTTTATCAATTATATATGGAACGTTTTAGGAATAGCTCAATAATTTGTTAGTTATTTGCCGAATACCAACATGATAATTATAACATTATAAGCATCTATGTATTTCTTTAAATAAAAAGAAGGAGGGGATAATCGAAGATGTTCGAAATAATTAGGAATAGCCATGGGTAGGGTGCATGCAAAATTTTTCTATTTGTATCACTTGAGCCTGTCTAATTAATCTTTATTTGGATCGGATTATTCAAATCGGGCACCCGACCCACGATTAAAAAAATATGGGAAGAAGATAATAATATCAACTAAAATGAATATAAATAAATCGGCAAACAATCTGAATAGAAATAAGTTTTGTAGCTCAGCGGTAAAAGTAGAAGTCTGTACCAGGAGCAAATCCCAAAGTCGTTCCAAATCTTAACGGATACATATATTATACATAACTAGGTTCGGGTTGCAAGTATTCGTTGGGCAAATCTTAAATTCATCCCAAAATTAATAAATTTAAATTTTTAATATATTTTAAATTTTATAAAATTTTGTTAAATAAATTTTATTAGTATTTTGGATGGATCAGATGCTCAGGAAAAATAGATCCCATTGCGATGCCTACAAGTAACTAAAGATTAGTTGTTAATGAGAAGTCCCAAAGAAAATGACAAGTATGAAAGAATAATTAGAGTAATATGGCATGTAATAAATAAAATATACCGTGCACTCTTAACTAATATATTACTTGCTTAATTTATATCTAAATAAAAATAAAAAAAATAAAATAATGATTCTTTTACCTAGAATAGGGCTAGGTACCTGCCACTGATTCGTACTCATATGAAACTGACCCTGATTCGTACTCTTTCCCAGTTCAACCTTAATTTTTTATTATATTCTTATTGCCTCTTGGTGTATCTCGACTTTCCTTTTTTTAGAAAGCTTCACAGCCTCCCTCGGTGTCCTCCTTAGCTTTTTATAATACATATGAGATGCATTGAAAATATTTTATATTTACTATCAATGTTAACATTACCGTTTGGACTCAAAGACGTATGGTGCTACTTGATGATCGTAAAGATGAACAAATTTTAAATACCATATACATTCTGAAAGATGAATAGAACAGTAGGTTGGATCGTTTTTTTTATCATATGATATTTCGAAAAATTTCTCTAGGCATCCATAATTGATATAATTTTTTTTACTTTTTATTTTTTTATAATTTGGCAGGTGGTACTTATATTGGAGTTATATGAGGTATTGTTTTCACCCTCCCCAAAAAAAAAGAAAAAAGAGCGGATATCTGAGCCAAGCTGAGCCGAGCTGAGCTATAGAGCGGAAGGGCCAGAGTAACCGGGCGGCCACCGCCCCAGCCAGGATACGATGGGGGATGGGCGGGGAGACGACCGACGCGTGACACTTAACGATGTGGCCAGCGCAGCTAAGCGTGATAAATACTAAAAGTTCGCTTGTTAACTTTAACTGGTCCGCGGGTCCCAGGCTTGGCTCTCCCTGCCCTGGGTCCCATTCACCTCTCTCTTCCCAAAATACCCTCTCCACCTCCCCCACTTACTCGCGGTCCCCATGGGCATTTCGGAAACAAGGGAACAGAGGCTGGGGACGGTCGCGTTTATAAATTCTCCCCCATTGCCCCATTTCAGCATAGTTAACAGCAAGCGACGAAAGAAAACCTATTCTATGGTTCTAGGAATCTCCCGACTCTTCCTCAAATCTCTCTAAGCCGTTCCCAGAATACCCCTGATCTCCCCCCCAAAGTTTTCTCCACCGTTCCCGATCTCTTCCCGTTACTAGTTTCTGTTCCTCCTCCATTTTTGTCGGAGAAATGGAACAGTTTTTCTAGAATTTCTTTTCTCCCGTTTTTTCTTTAATTTTTATGTCACAGAAATGTCGGAAAGCGGGAGAGAAATTAGGGAGGGAGGGATCGCCGAAATGATGGACGGAACTCTAGAAGGCCCACCGCCTGCGGCATTTCCCGGCGGGATCAGCTCCAAGCTATCGGAGATCCTCACATCCGGAACCGACCCGCTGGACTCCATCTTCTCCCATCTCCCGCCGCCGGCGCTGGCAGCGCCGGAAACCCTCGGCTCCGGCGTCTACCTCCGACAGACGGAGCTCCTTCGGCGAATCGCCTCCCAATCCCGGCCCTACTCCGCCGCCTTCCCTTCTCGCGCCGCCGCTCCCGCCTGGGCAGCCGCGGCAGCCGATCAGCATCACCGCCTATACCAAGGCATCGGGCCGGCAAAGAAGAAGCTCTACCGGGGCGTCCGGCAGCGCCACTGGGGGAAGTGGGTGGCCGAGATCCGGCTCCCCCAGAATCGGATGCGGGTCTGGCTCGGCACCTACGACTCGGCCGAGTCGGCGGCCTACGCCTACGACCGCGCCGCCTACAAGCTCCGCGGGGAGTACGCCCGCCTCAACTTCCCGGACCTCAGGGACAGTGGCGATTGCCCCGAGAAGCTCCGCGTGCTAGGATCTGCCGTCGATTCCAAGATCCAGGCCATCTGCCAGCGGCTCGGGCGGCAGAGAAGATCGAAGCTGAGATCCGAGTCCGAGAAGGGGAAGGCAAAGGGAGAGAGCCGGAGAGACGACGAGCCGCGGGCCGCGGCGGCGGAACAGGGCCTGTCGGAGACATCGTCGTCGGTGTCGGAAGAGAGTTTGATGACGGCGGTGTGCGCCGAAACGAACAACGAGTGTTCGCTTGCGGGGATGCCCTCGTTTGATCCCGAGTTAATCTGGGAAGTGCTCCCTAATTAAGCAAAAAGATGCTGCATTAGCTTTACCAAAAAGTATGTAATTAGTGGATAAATGACAAGCGAGAGAATTAATACTGAATAATTGATGCTGTAAGCGAGATCTTTGGGACAAAAAGGGCTACTTTTCAGTCTTCCATGATGGTCATGGATGTGGTGCGATAACGTAGACTGGATTTTTATAGTGATCTAAGTATTATTGTTATTAAAATTTTTATGTGGCAAAAATTATCAAGGCCCACGGGTGTTTTTTTTTGGTGACAATCCGTGTTAGAAAATTATTTTATTTAAAAATTACTATACTTTTATTTGATAAAATAATAATTTACTAAAATAAATTTAAAATATTGAAAAGATACTAATCTAAGGACGTGATATGCTCTTTATGTACGGAATTGCAGCGATCTCGTCCCCTAGATATAACAACCTATCTTAGTCCAATTCTTTTGTATCGGGCATGATAGCTAGAAGGCTTGATTCAACCAACTCATTTAGTTGCTCGGAAAAAAAGAAAAGATAAAAAATAAAAAGTTGAAAAGTAAAAAATTCTTTGTAGAAAAAAGGATTACCACATATTAGCCTATTTATAAACTCTATCCGAAGACTGAAGAGACACAAATATACGTAATGTCGCACAAACAATTGGAAACCAATGTCAATTGAGATCTATGGCAAATTTTTGTCATCGCCAAAGCCTTTTAAAGTTTTTGCAAATATTATTTTATCATTGGCTATAAGTTATTTATATTATAAAATTTTAGCACCATAAAGTAAATAAAATATTAGATCCAATCATTTGGTGATGAAAAATTATTTGTTATCATTTAAGATTTTTTTTTTTTTAACGAGAAAAGTTGTCACAGAACCATAGTTTTTTTTATAACAAGCAATTTTTCTTCTCACTGTAATAATTCTCTATGACAAGTTTTTTTTAGTGTCATTGAATACATACGCATAACTAGACCCAAACAAATCTATTAAGTTGATCCGACCAACTAGTTCAAGAAACTTTCCTCCCCGAACGCATACAAGGTAAGAAATTATAAATTTATGCTTGCAGACATTTTTTACCACTGATTCTAATTTAGAGTGTCATACCATCTACTTGAAACCCAAGAGTTTGAATTATTAAATACGGCTAATGTATAAAGTTCTATTGTATTATTAAGATCATATATCATATTTTAGTAGATATTCAATTATATGAAATATATATTAATTATCTTAAAATAAGTAATATTGATAGTTACTAAACACGAACAGGAGACCAACAAAAACAACAAGGCTAGACCAAATTATCTGAATTTATATTAAAATAATTTCAAAAATTTTTAAAAAATATACTAAAATAGATATAGTAAAAAAGATTTTTTTGCATAAATACCCACCTAAATATTAAATTTTGCATGAATACCCTTCCAAAATTGATATTTGCATGTATATCTTCGTAAAATACTTATTTTGCTATTCTACCCTATTTTTATTTTTGTTTTTGCATATATACTCATGCTATCTAACATCGTCAAAAAATTAACAATTTTAAATTAAAATAACTAAAATACTCTTAATAGGTAGATATGTAAATAAACCGCAATCCCGATAGTACGAGAAAAAGACAGGGACAATAGCATAATTTTAAAATTTTATTATATTTTTAATTAATATAAATATATTTTTTTTAACACCGTTAGAACAACTGTTATATTAGGAACATTTGTACAATAACAAAGTTTTACGAGGATATACATACAAATATTAATTTTGGAAGGGTATTCATGCAAAATGCGATATTTAGAAAGGTATTCATGCAAATAATCCTGTAAAAAATGCATTAGTTGTGATAAATTATCTAATTTAAATACTAAAAATTGGGCATTTTAACAATGATTTGTATTTTATAGATAAAGAGGTTATCTATATGATGTTGAAGTCCCACATTGTTAAGAAAAATTGAATCTAAAAAAGTTTAATTAGCTTTCTTCTAAAAATAAAAAGTCAGAATAAGTATGATTCAAAATTCCTTTTGTGATTTCTATAAATACTTCGCAATATAAGAGAATATGGTTTTAAGGTATGGAGGATAGATTAGGTCATTCAGGAACTTGGATTTTAGATTTGCTAGAGTAAATGCTAACAAAGTTGTTGCAATTACTTTTACAGAATAAATATATGCTTTCATATTAATATTATAAGTTAATGATTTGTCGTAGTGGTTAAGAGCTCAAATTTGCATTCAATTGGACCATCTCTGTTGGGCCATCTCTGTTGAGCCCAAATCTCTCAGGCAAAATTTAAGGCCTGACTGAAGTTTGCTTCTCCTAGGTGTTTCCAGCCTGGGTTTGATAACACCCAATAATAGCATCTCGTCACCAATATTATGTATATATATTTTAAAAAGGACTGGTCTGGCTCATCAAAAACAGGCCATTCTAGTGGGCCCTATGAAACCTGGTCTAGCCTGGCGAAATTGTGGCCCGGTACAGTTGTGGTGTGGGGTTCATGGGGGTGTTTAGAGATCTAATTCACATTAGAAGTGTTGCCCAGCAGACAACCCAAGAGTGAGGTGTGAATTGGGTTTTGAATAAAACCTTTAGTTTCTTTTCGAAATGTCTAATGTGATTATGAAAGTTTTCTTGATTTTAATCTAAGAGATTAATCTTAACTATAAAGAAAGCAATGGAAACGAGATACTAAAGGAACCACACCATAAACACAACAAATTTTATAGTGGTTCGGAGCCAACCTTGCTCCTACGTCCACTTTCCAAGTTCTTTTGGGAATTCCACTATAATCTCCCTGATTACAGCCGGTTGTTTTACAAGCTCACAACCTAACTTGTTGTTTTTACGAGATCACAACGAACTCGGTCGGTTTTCACAGGTTCACCGACTACAACCAACCCAATTATTTTTCTCGGGCTCACAATCTAACCCAGTTGGTTTTTTCCGGTTCATCAACCACAACCTTACACTGTTGGTTTTACATTGGCTTACCAACCAACCTCAATTTCCTTAATTCAATCTTCTGATTGAATCAAGTAATAAAAACAGAATATGAAAGTTATAGAGTTACAGCACAATATAAGTAATATGAAAGGGAAGAAGCTCTCAAATAGATTTTATGCTGAAGGAGGATGTGGCTTCTTCTCTTCTGGATCCTCTCTTGAATATGCTAGTGGTTGAGGATCTAATAATCAAGCCTTGAATGTGAGGAGTACTTCTGAATTTGATGTTGGGGCAATTACTCCTCTTTTGGCTTTGAGAAAGGCTCTAATCCTTTTTGGTACAATGGATACTTTGTTCTTATCTCCTTTCTCCTTTTAAACACTTTTCAGAGCCTTCCTTTTCGAACACTAGCCGTTACAAAAAGTAAAAGAGCTGTTCTAACTCAACTATGTAATCTAACAATATGACCGTTGAGATTGGAGTCGACTCGCGCGACTTGGAGACAACTCGACTATGGCTGGAGACAACTCATATTCTTCAGGTGACGACTCGCTCACTGTATCTTTTTAAAGTACTCACCAGTCTATTTTACAGGAGTCGGCTCGCGACATTCCGGAGTCGACTCGCCAAAAGCGGGAGACGACTCACGTCCTTCATGTGTCGGCTCGTTCTCAATATGCCAGAAACTAACTTTCTGTCTTTTCTTATCGGAGTTGACTCGCATTATCTGGAGTCAGCTTGTTAGAGGTTGGAGGTGGCTCGCGATCTTTAGCTGTCGACTCGATCTCAATCCCGTAGAAAATAATCTTCTGTATTTCTTCTCACCAGAAGTTGGAGGTGGCTCGCGATCTTTAGCTATCGATTCGATCTCAGTCCCGTAGAAAATAATCTTCTGTATTTCTTCTCAGAGTCGACTCGGTAACAGGTGGAGTCGACTCGGTAATAGTTGGAGTCGACTCAATATCAGTTGGGTTGAAAAATGGATCTTCTGTCTTTTTGCTGGAGTCAACTCGGTAATAGTCGGAGTCGATTTGATATCAGTTCTTCAGAAAATAATTCTCTTTGTTCTTTGAGTCGGCTCGGTATCAGGCAGGGATGACTCAGTATCAGTTGGCTTAGAAATGAGTCTTCTATCTTTTCTCCGGGGTCGACTCGATATCAGGCGGAGTCGACTCGGGCTCTGCACTCGGTAATTCTTCTCTTTGCCAATTTATCAGAAGTCGACTCGTCCATCTAGGTGTCGACTCGAGGTCATGCCAGATAATAACATTTATGCCAGAGTCGACTCGAGAAACCTTGGAGTCGGCTTGAGTGCAGGGCAAGACTAAAATGGTTCCAATTATTATAAAAATTGACCTTAAGAATTCTGAACCATTTTCTAAGTCATCCTAACATATATAACAATATATTCCTGGAAAGACTTAGTTGAATCCATTAGTATAATATGAAATATACTCAAGTGTTTTGGGCTCATCAAAATCAAATAAGGGAACAACAATCACTCAACAATCTTCCACTTTTTGATGATGACAAAACACTGAGTGTATGTAAATAAATTTACACATACTAAGAATTGAGTCAAACGAATTTAAAATGAATTCAATGTTTAATAATTTTGTTTATCTAAAAGTTGAAGGGCATGGACAATAAATTTTAAAACTTAAGGCTCCCCCTTTCACTTGGAATTGTACAAGTATTCATAATATGCAATCAATTGTTTTGCTTATATTAGATGAATGAGTCTTGTCTTTATACTTTTCATTCTTTACTTACTCAAAGACTTCTTGGTCTTAATCCATGCTTTAATTCATTTAAAATATCAGAGTTTGATCCAACCAATATATCAGAGCATAATGATTTTAAAATTTTAAAACTAATGCTCGACCCTTGCTTTCATTATATATTTTAAAAGTTTTACTTATTTATAATTCTTCTCCCCCTCAATTAATGCATAAGGATTTCTTAAATCTTTCTTACTTTCTTCTTCGCCTTTTTATCATTAGCAAAAAAGAAAGTGAATTTCATTCAAGTCAAAATTGAATTGCCCAAAAGGATATTCATTGCATTGTAAAAAGAGGGACTACATCTGTGATGTATAAGTGAGTACAAAATGTTCATCACATGATGGTGACAGTAAAAGCTTAATGGATCTATACATGGGATAATAGTCAAAAACATTGCATTCAAGTAGACTATTCTTCATCTGAAGTAATGTTTTTAGGACTGCTAGCCCTAAAAGGAGGACCTCTAGGAAAATGCCTAAGATATCTAGTATGGGAAGCAATCCGTGTGCCCTGAGGAGGCCGAGAATGCCCGCCGGATGTTGCTCTAAAAGGACGACCTCTGAAAGATGATGCTGTCGGTTGTCGCCCCAGACTATTGGCAATCCTTTCTACATCGATCCCAAGGCGCTGAAGTCGGTCCTCTTGGAGATGAGCTATGGCCTCAATCCTTTGGATACCCTATTCTATCTTTTCTGTCAGTTTGGTATCCACTTCATCTGTAATTATTCTGATTATTTTCTTCATCTGATCATCATCTAATCTCATAGATGATGCCGCCGGCTGTCTAGATGATTCTAAAGATGAGCTACAGGGAGAGTCAGATGATGAAGGTGAGTTGGGTGCAGTCTTTGCTCGTGCTCGGCTAGGCTCACCTTCTTCTAGTTGTCTAGATCCTTTTCATTGCCACTTTCTATTCATTTTTCTGAACCCTATTCTGTGCAAGAATTTTTCATTACATACATCAGCATGATGGGGTACTATCTATGGCTCCTTCTCAGGCATGGCGATTTCAAATACTCTAAACAGCAAAGTGAGAACCATTCCATAGGGTAGACTCAGCCTGGTCTTTGTGGCTGCCTCTCTCATATAGATCATCATCATTTTAGGTAAGTTTAGCTGAGAACCTATCAACACAGAGTGCATGACTACAATGTCTCTCTCCGTCAATCTTTCAAAACGTCCCATCTTGGGGAACAAGATTCTTCCTAGGATGCTGTGAAGAAGCCTCATTTCAACAGGTAGATGGGCTGCTATAATGACTTCTAATAGACCTATTTCATCCTTTTCTAGTATTATAACTCTAAGTGCCGCACCTTTATCAGCATATATTGAAGGAGTGATTCCTTCATCTGACATCTTCAGAGTTCGAGCAAATAATTGTGCAGTCACTATCATTTCAAATCCTTTATCAGAGCTAATTAACATTCCTATTTTGGTATCCATCTTCAAGGAACTATAAAAATCTCTAACTAGGTCAGGATAGATGGGTAAATCCAACGAGCAAATAAAATTCCAACACAAGGCTTTCAACTTTTTTCCTATTGTAAATCCCTTTCTTTCCAAAAATTCAAAATCGATTCTCCTACCTTTGGTTACGACTCTCTCGGCCGAGGGTGAAGGGGAGATCAAAATTACGAACTCTGTCGGGTTGGTTTTTTGGCACGTGGACCTTCTTTCCTCTGGAGTTGCTTCTACTGGATTCTTCCTACGGAATGCGAGTTGCTTCCTAGGTCCCATTATTGTGAATATTTTGTGAAATTACAGAAGGCCTTGGGATTTTCCTTGGAATCTAGGAGGGACGGTGGAGAGCTAGGGCACGAATGGAGAAGGCTTGAAGGGGGGATCAGAAGACGAACAATTGGCTCGTATTTAGAGTGAACGTCCTATCAGCGAGTCAACTCAAACTTTAATGAAGATAGCTCAGCCCAAAAATAAATCGTCTGCCCATCCTTGAGACAACTCGCACAAAAGCTCGAGTCGACTCGAGCACGAGTCGACTTGCAGTTCTACCTCGAGTTGGCTCGAGCCCTGTCTAACCCAAATGTATTCAACGGTCTTGGGTTCAAATAAATTTAGATTGAGTTCTAATGATTCCAATAAGTTTATATGACAGAGATAGGCTCATATTAGATTGAAATACAACATGGAAGAATTAAATATACCAGGAGTAAAGAATAGATCATTCAAATGGGTTAATCACTCCTAATCTTCTTCTAAGAGTACTAAATCGATCTTCACTTAATGGTTTTGTGAAGATATCAGCTAATTGATCTTCAGTGCATACAAACTCAAGCAATACATCACCATTCAAAATATGATCTCTTATGAAATGGTATCTTATTTCGATGTGCTTAGTCCTTGAGTGTCGAATTGAATTTTTATTTAGATTCATGGCACTTGCATTATTATAGTTTATGAGAATTTTGTTTTGTTTAATGCCATAGTCTTCAAGTTGTTGCTTAATCCATAAAATTTGAGCACAACAACTTCCAGCTGCTATATATTTGGCTTCCGCTGTAGATAATGCAACCGAATTTTGTTTCTTACTAAACCATGAAATTAAATTTTCTTCTAATAATTGGCATGTACCATTTGTGCTCTTTCTATCTAACTTACAACCAGCAAAGTCAGCATCGATGTATCCTATTAAATCTAAGTTTGAATCTTTTGAGTGCCATAATCCTACATTTATTGTTTCAATTAAGTACTTGAAGATTCTCTTAACAACAAGCAAGTGTGACTCTTTTGGATTTGATTGATACCTAGTACACATGCAAACACTAAATATAATATCAGGTCTACTAGCTGTAAGATACAAGAGTGAGCCAATCATACCTCTAAACAACTTTTGATCTATGCTTTTTCCTGATTCATCCATGTCTAATTTGCATAAGGAGCTCATAGGTGTGCCTATTGCTTTACTTGTCTTCATCTCAAACTTGTTAAGCATTTTTTTGATATACTTTGCTTGATTGATAAAGATACTTTTCTTTGATTGTTTGATTTGAAGCCCAAGGAAGTAGTTTAGCTCACCCATCATGATTGTTATGGTTCAAATATGGCCTGAGGGTGACCATGCCGGTGGAGCCGAGGGAGCCGTTGGTGTGGAAAGGGGCAGACGGAAACCACCTCAAAGCCTCACCAATTTTTTCGATGAGGGCCCTCGGACGATCAAGTTAGAGTAGACAAATTTGGTCCAGCCAAAAATTTCTTAGAAATTATCTGACCGAGCTATTTATAGCCTCGGTGGAGTAGCCCAGGTGATGGAGGTACTGTCAGTTCCCATCATAAAGGAAGGCATGGCTCTGAGCCAGATGGCGCGCAGCTCAGGTTGGCTGGTGACGTGCAGTACAACTCATTCTTGAGAACGGTAGGGTGCTGACAGTCACCGTAGGGTATGGCTAGAGTAGGTAGGATGTCGTCTGACCACTGTTGGCCGGTTATGGAGACGTAACACGGTAGTGCGGTGGAGTACGACCACGTAGGTGGGCATAGGCCCGCATACGGGTGCGGTCGCTGATGAAGCTGAGCTCGTTAAGTGGTCGCGTTTTGCGTTTGACAAGGTCGGCCTGGTGGATACTGGGCGTAGCTCGGATTCATGGGTTTCGAGGTGTGCTCGAAGGTGCACCTCGAGCTCGAGGATCGGAGTGTATTGCTAGGGGTTTGGCATCCCGAACTTGGTCGAGACGGGTCAGCATTTATTTGGAGGCACCCCAAATTTGGTCGGAGGAGTCGACGAATGTCCAGAGTTGGTGAAGCTTTCGGCGAAGTTCCGAGGATGAGCTGGCCCTGGGCTGAGGTGAAGATTCGTCCGATTGTTGTTGATGTTTACTGGGCGGCCTTTTAGTTGTGGGCTAGATGACCCATTTTTCCCCCTATCATTTGCCCCCCACTTTCGAGGTCGAGCTGCCTTGTGGCTCGGACAATGGAAGTAGTTAATCTCCTGATCGTCCAGTGCTTCAGTTTGATAAGTAAAAGGAGGCGCGTATCAAACTTGATATGTATGTTAAGGGTTGGTTCCTTTTAGATGCATTGTGTGAGGCGAGCTTGGTTGGATTAGGTCGCCATGTTAGTTGAAGTGGAAGGGGTTGCTAGAGTTCCTTTAATGCCTTGCGTGCGCGCTTTCTTTCGAAGCGTTGCCGGGCGGAACGCGAGGGCCTCATTAATGCTCAATTTTCAAAAGTGCCCGCCATGATGACCATCCTTTAGTATGACAGCCTGGGGGACGATTTGCTATGACGGTCTCGGAGGTTGCCGCATGGCGAGATCTGACCATCCCACCGTTTCGAGAAGCCGATCGGAGCTGCTGAAGCAGGCTATATAAAACCCTAAGAGGGAGATCTCTGGGATCCCTATTTTTCTTCCCTTCTTTATCTGTCGTCGTCTCCTTTTCAAACCTTTTTGATGGTTCACGGAGTAATCCGGAGTTTCCTGGTGGACCTTTTTCTATCTCTTTCCTTGGTGAGTCCTCTAGGTAGGTGTCTTTACCCTTTGTTGGTTGCTCGGAGGAATTTTCTTTTCTTCATCTTTTTCTTTTTCTTTACTGTGGGCGAGGCAATGGGGTCACCCTCGAGAGCTCTAGTGCTTGGCGCGGGCCCATCTCAAGCTTGAGTTTCCTCATCATTGGAGGAAGCGGAGCTTGATGGGAGCCTCGACCCATATGGACTTAGCTCTTGCATGGTTGGGGAAGAACTGTCCCATATCAGGGGACAGTTTTTCATTCCCTCGAGGTTCACTTTGGAACTCCCTGGTCCCGGAGGTCGCGTCGACGATTCTCCGAAGGGTCAGATCAGGATGTACATGGATACACTCCGAGCAGAATTGAGATTCCCCTTGCATTGTTTCGTGAATGAGCTCCTGGCAACTTACCACCTAGTCGCAGCGCAGCTCACTCTGAATTCATGGAGGATGATAGTGGGTTTTCTTGTCTTGTGCCTTGCACATAGTTTATTTCTCTCGGTCAATGTCTTTCGGAGTGCTTCATGTTGAAGGCCAACTCCGCAGGCAAAGGGTAGTGGTATTTTTCTCCTCGAGGAGGCCACTCATTCTTCCGAGGCGCGCCTTCCTCCATCCACTGGTGGAAGCGCAAGTTCTTCTTCATTTCCTTCGAGCAACCGTGGGGTTTTGAGCCGGCCTAGGACACGCCGCGAGTTATTGTCAATAACAGGTTGCCCAAGTTGTTACAGTTCGAGCAGGCGACTCTAGATACGTTGCTTGGTTCAGAGGAAACTCCAGGACTCCCTGACCTGCTCACTAAGGAAGTTCTGGTAAACGTTGGCTTAAGCTCGGCCCATCCCGAGGGTAAGGGCGAAACATTTATTTTGCTCTTTCCTTTTTCTCTTTTATCGTTGAATTTTGACAGGATTTCATTTGTCAGAGGTTGCAGGGATGCGTCTGGATTCCGAAACTTTAATGGCTAAATTCCGCAGCAAAGTGGTAGCCTCTGAGGGAGCTCGGGCAGAGCTGAAGAAGAAAGCCCGAGTTGCTTCGGGACCGAGCGTCGAAAGGCGCAGTCTTGGGATCGTCATCGCCAAACCTGCTAGGTTTGAGCCCGAGCAAGTTACTCCACTCTGAGTAAGGCCACCACCGCAGGTGGTGGGGAAGGTTGCAGGCAGGCGGGTGGCCACATCGCCCGCTAAGACTTGCGGCGCTAAAAGAGTCGCTTGGTCGCCTTCACCGGGCGCCGAGCCTGGAAATGGGCTTAAAGCTCGGGTTCCTTCCACAGCCGAGGCTTCGTTCGAGGTTCAACCCATCCCTCCGAAGTCTGGAAGGAGGCCATTTCACCCTGATTGCCAGCTGTTTGAGGATGACAGGGCGCTGCAATCGAGTGAAGTCGCGCGTGAGGTCGTGCGTTGGGCCTCACTCCCGTGTGATCGGGCCGAGCTGGTGGAGCTTGGGCTACCCAGAGTTGTTGAAGAGGCCTACTCCACCATCATTTCGGTAAGCGATATTGTTTCTTGCACAAGTATTGACCTCGGCTTACTTTTGCTCTTTTGTGCCAGATGATGCACTTAGTCGATATATTGGGGATCGCCATGACCAACTCTCGAAGAAGGATTCAGGATTTGGGGTTGAAAGTAGTTGCTGAGAAGCAACGGAGAGAGGAGGCCGAGGCTCGGGTCGAGACTTAGCTCGCCCGAGTCCGAAAGATGGAGGCCAAGCTTCTTCAGGTGCGATAGACGGCTGAAGGTTGCATCTCGGAACTGGAGTCTGTGTTAGCCAATCAGGGGTGCAAGATTGAAGCTCTTGAACAGAAGGTCGTGGAGCTCGACCAGCTTGCTAAGGAGCAAGTTTCAAGGGCCGTTCAGAACTTCCGTGAGTCTGGGGAGTACATAGATGAATTGACGGAGGTGGCGGCTGATGCCATTGTCCGGGCTTTTGACAATTGCTAGGACCAAGCCCAGAAACTATGTCCCGGGGTTGACCTCAGTGGCTTATGCCCATGTTTGGATGATGACGCCAAGGCAGACGAGTCAGCGGAGGCACATGGATCTACTACTGGGGCGGCATACCTCATTGAAGATGCTGCAAAAGCCACGACAACACCCGCTACAGAAGCTGAGAGCAAAAACCTCTCCCATCGTTGACCCGAAGTGGGATAGGTCGGCTAGGCCTTTTGAATGTATATTTTTAGTAGAGTCAGTGTTCGGGGAGGCCTTTTGTATTTTGTCTGACCTTGAGGTCAATTCTTTTTATATTTGGCCCTTCGCCTTTTGGTGTTAATGAAGTAAAATTTTCTTCTTTAATTCTTCTATGTCTTCAAATTCACGTGGTTCCACCTTTAAGACTTAGTCATGTATTTGAATTTTTCCGTCTTACGTCCGGTCGTTTAAAAGAGGCCGAACTGCAGTGTTCAGGTTCTCATCCGGCCTATGCAGGAGGAACCATGCTGAACGTTCGTCGAAGTTTGCATGGTCGGCATCCGCTATTAATTTTGCAATCCGTTATCCCTAGGCTTGTCTGTTGGCGCGCGCTAGGCGGTTGGGTCAAGTTCTAGCCCTATTTTAGCTCTCGCATCGTAGCTTAGGACACTTTCAATATAGATGACTATTGCAAACTCTGACGGTTCCCAACTTTGGAGTTTCCCCAAGTTCAAAGAGGGATATTCGGAGTCGAACTAGGTCACACTCGAACTTTCTGCCTCCCCGTTCAAATCGGGGATGCTTTATAGAAAGTATAGGGATGGGAGTGCCTTTCCTTGGCTCCCTGCTAACACCGAAGGACATCTCGAGTCGAGCTCAGGGGATAATTTTGTAGATGCCTCCACTTAGGTCAGGAGCTTCCTCGTAGATTCCTGCGGAGGGAGGTGCTCTTCCTCAGCTCCCTGTTGACCTCGCAGGGCACCCCGAGCCGAGCTCAAGGGATGATTTTATAGATGCCCCCGACTCAGATCTGGGGCTTCCTCGTAGATTTCCATGGAGGGAGGTGCTCTTCCTCGGCTCCCCATTGACCCTGCAGAGCACCCCGAGCCGAGCTCAAGGGATGACCTTATAGATGCCCCCCACTCAGATCAGGGGCTTCCTCGTAGATTTCTGCAGAGGGAGGTGCTCTTCCTCGGCTGTCCGTTGACCCTTCAGGGCACCCCAAGCCGAGCTCAATGGATGACTTTATAAATGCCCCCCACTCAGATCAAGAGTTTCCTCGTAGATTCCTGCGGAGGGAGGTACTCTTCCTCGGCTCCCCATTGACCCCGCAGGGCACCCCAAGCCGAGCTCAAGGGATGACTTTATAGATACCCCCACTCAGATTAGGATATGTTTCCATAACTAATGGGTTTCTCTTTTCTAGTTTTTAGTTGACTTTGAGGAGTGCTTGTTTCTGGCATTTCGATTACGAACTTCGCCGCGGGGGCAGTCATGGTACGCCGAACTAATTAGGGCATTTTAGAAACATTTGGCAACTTTTTTAAAAGTCGCCTTTATTGATAATATATTCAAAGATTTTCAGAGTACCAAGTTCGAGGAATCGGGCTGCCATCTAGGGATTCCAGCCTGTAGGCTCCTGACCGTTGGACTCGGACGACTTGGTATGGCCCTTCCCAGTTTGGGGCGAGTTTTCCTTGTTCCAAAGGTCGGGAGGCTTCGGTTTTCCTCAAGACCATGTCGCCGACCTTGAACGTCTTGGGCTTGATCCTGGAGTTGTAGTATTGCGCCGCTTTTCGCTGATATCTAGCCATGCGAATCTGGGCAGCTTCTCTTGTTTCCTTAAGTAGGTCCAAATTGCCTCGAAGTCGTGCCGAGTTTGTGGCAGCATTGAAGCTTTCCACTCGGTGGGAGGGCAACCCAACCTCGAGGGGAATGACTGCCTCCGTACTGTAAGATAAGTTGAAGGGGGTTTCTCCAGTAGAAACTCGAAAAGTTGTTCGATATGCCCAGAGGATATTGTAGAGATCTTCTATCCACTGTCCCTTCGTTCGGTCCAATCAGGCTTTAAGCCCTTGTAGGATGGTTCGGTTGGTAACTTTTGCTTTTCCATTGGCTTGTGGATGGGCCACCGATGCGTAGCGGTGATTGACACTGAGCTCGAAGAAGAACTCATCGAACTGAGCGTTGTCAAATTGGCAGCCGTTGTCGGAGATGATGACCCTGGGATGTCCGAACCGGCATATAATCATCTTCCAGACGAAATCTTGTACCTTTGGTTCGGTAATTTGGGCGACGGGTTCGTCCTCAACCCACTTGGTGAAATAGTTGATGGCGACAATGAGGAATTTACGTTGTCTTGTGGTTGGAGGAAAAGGTACAAGGATGTCGATTCCCCACTGGGCCAAAGGCCAAGGGGCACTGATCGGTGTTAGCGGCGCCGCAGGTCTGCATTGAATGCTGGGGTAGCGCTGGCATCAGTCACACTTTCAGACGAACTCTACCATGTCTTTCTGCATAATAGGCCAGTAATATCCTTGCCGCAGCATCTTGTGTGATAGGGCTCGGACGCCCTGGTGACTCACACAGATCCCCTCATGTACTTCCTGCATTGCGTAATCCGCTTCCGAAGGTCGGAGACATCTGAGGAGCGGCGATGTGAAAGATCGGCGGTATAGCTTGCCCTCGTACATGATATAATGGGCAACCGAGCGCTCAAGTCGTCGGGCCGCAAGCCTGTCCGCAGGGAGGATTCCATTTCGTAGAAAGTTTATTAGGGAATCCATCCAACTGGACTCAATTTCCGCGCTCAGCATTGATTCGGACTCTTCCGTGCTTGGCGTCGTCAAGCGTTCGAGAAAAGTGCCTGGTGGGAGTTCGGTTGAGGTGGAGGTTGCCAACTTTGATAACAGGTCGGCCCTTGCATTTTCTGACCTGGGGATGTGTTGGATGTCGAAGTTGGTCAAAGTTGAAGTGATGCTCTGCACCTTTTGTAGGTATTTTACCATGGACGGTTTTCGAACTTCAAAATCTTCCAGGACTTGGCTCACCATGAGCTGGGAGTCACAAAAGACTTTTAAACTGGGGATGTTAAGTTTTTTAACCAACTTGACCCCGACGATTAGAGCTTCATATTCCACCTCGTTGTTGGAAGCGAAAAATTTAAAGTGCAGGGCTTGCTCTGCCACTACTCCTTCCTAGCTAGTGAGGATGAGGCCTGCGCCACTGCCTCCGACGTCGAGGAGCCATTGACGTATAGGATCCACGATCACTCAGAGGCATTTTCTTCTGGACGGTTGAGTGCGGCCGAAGGGTCGTCCGACAGTGTGGACTCTATTAGAAAATCGGCGAGCACTTGGGCTTTGGTTGCCGATCTGGGACGGTATTCCAGACCGAATTCTCCAAGCTCAACTGCCCACTTTGCAATTCTTCCGGCGTGATCAGACCGCTGCAAAATTTTTCAGAGGGGTTGATTAGTCAGCATGACTATAGGATATGCCTGGTAGTATGGTCGGAGCCTATGGGCCGAGGTGACAAGTGCGTAGACAGTTTTCTCCAACTTGAAATATCTAGTCTCCGCATCTCGTAGGATCTGACTGGTGTAGAATATGGGCTTCTGGCTTTTATTTTCTTCTCGGATCTGCACCGAGCTTACCACGATCGGGAAGACCGCAAGGTACAGAAAGAGAGCCTCTCCATGCTGGGGCTTTGTGAGCAATGGGGGTGTGACGAGGTAGCGTCGGAGCTCTTCAAAGGCCTGCTGACACTCTTCGGACCATGCAAAGTCTTTAGGCTTCCTGAGAATTTTGAAAAAGGGGAGGCACCACTCGATTGATCGGGCGACGAATCTTTCGAGAGCTGTCACCCGACCGGCGAGCTGCCACACCTCTGGACTATCCTCGGTGGTGTCATTTCCAGTAGTGGCTGAATCTTTTCAGGATTAGCTTCGATTCTTGGTTGCGTCACCACGAAGCCGAGGAATTTTCCTGAAGTGACCCCAAAGGCGCATTTTGCCGGGTTGAGCTTCATTCAGTACCTTTAGAGTGTGAAGAATGCTTCTCCCAAATCAACAATGTGGTGACTGACCGCCTGACTCTTTATTAGCATGTCGTCGACGTAAACCTCTATGTTTCGCCCGATTTGATCTTTGAAGATCTTGCTGACAAGCCGTTGATATGTCGCACCGACATTCTTTAGTCCAAAAGGCATGACCCTGTAACAATAGAGGCCATTGTCAGTAATGAAAGCGGATTTTTCTTCATCTTCGGATGCCATTCGGATCTGATTATATCCGAAAAAGGCATCCTTGAAGGTCAGAAGGTGATGTCCGGAGGTGGCGTCAATGAGTTGATCGATCCGTGAAAGAGGAAAGCTATCTTTCGGACAGGCTTTGTTCAGGTCGGTGTAGTCTACGCACATGTGCCACTTTCCGCTAGCTTTCTTTACGAGGACAATATTGGCAAGCCAATTGGGGTAAGTGACTTTCCTGATGAAGCCGGCTTTGAGAAGATTGTCGACCTCTTCGACTACTGCTTATTGTCGGTCAGTTGCTAAGCTTCGCTTCTTTTGTCGGATCGGCTTGTGGGTCGGCTGTACTTTGAGGTAGTGGACCATCACCTCAAGGTCCACTCCTGGCATGTCGGCGGACGACTATGCGAACATGTCCGCATTGGCCTGGAGAAATTCGATCACATGGGCTCGAACTTTTGGGCTCAAACCAGACCCGATCAGTATAGTCTGGTCGGGTCTGTCGTCCCTCAAGGGAATGCGAAGGAGGCGCTCACCTGGCTCACTTCGTTGCTGTCTTGGTTCGTCCCGTACCTCTAGTCCTTCAATGGGCAGTGCTTGAGGGGGACAATCGGCTGGCTGCTTGCCTTTGAGCGTAGTCATGTAACACTGCTTCGCGATTACTTGATCCCCCCGGACTTCACCGACACCTTTGCTTGTAGGAAACCACATCAAGAGGTGATAAATCGACACCACCGCTCAGAAGACGTTTAGCCCTGGTCGACCAAGGATGGCATTATAAGCCGAAGCAATCCGGACCACGAGGAAATTCAACTTCACAGTACTTTCTCGGGGCGTGCTGCCAGCCGTGACTGGTAAGCTAATAACCCCTTCGACGGGCACCGAGTCTCCTGTGAACCCGACCAGGGGGATACTTATTCTTTCAAGCTACTCTCCGGCTATTTCCATCTTTTAAAAGGCATCATAAAACAAAACGTCTGCGGAGCTTCCATTATCCACGAGGAGTCTCTTTACATCATAGTTTGTGATGGTAAGAAAAATCACTACAGCGTCATCGTGGAGAGTTTCAGCACCCTTTAGGTACTCATCGGAGAAGGAGATGATCTCCGCAGTGCGTGGACGTTTTGAAGGAGCTCCTTCTTTTCGGCCTGTTGTCTCGGGCATTCTGGGCTGTCCTCCTCCAATGTTGTGAATAATGCCCGCGACGGGGTGACTGTTGTTTTGCTCCTTGGGCGGCTCGCGATTCTGCTCCTCGGGCGCCCTCCTTTCAGGTTGGATGGTAATTGAAAGTGCATCCTAGGTTCTTCGGTGTTTAGCATGCTGATTTTTTCTTTTTTTAAACCATGGCTGAACCTGATCGGGTTGCCTACATACTTCACAAGAAGGATCAAGCCATACGTAGTTCTTTTTAAGTTTCAAAAATGCAGCGAAAAAATAAATCAAATAATTTAATTCATGCATGCTTACAAGATTAAATCTAGAAATCAGCACATTAAGAACACATAGGATTATGCCGGAATCGTTTAAACAATTATGCTAAAACTTTTATGCATGATTAACTATCAGATCTGAAACTTAAGAACTCTATTCCAATTAATCTCCAAATATCCATCGAATGGATTCTGGAGATATCTCCGTGAGGAGCCCCAAAAGAGGGTAAAACCTCGGGAAATCGGACCTAGATTTTGATACCATAATAAATGATTAATGCTAGATTAATACTTTTATGATGGATGAAAGTTGTGGATCTGATTCTTGACTTCACAACCACGCACATGAATGGCCTCTACGAGAAGTACACGCGAAGCCCTGAAGGATCTTCTTCCGCAACAGTGCTAGCAGCCGCAGAACACTTGAAAGCTGAAATCTGCTCACCGGGATTCAATCAACTCTTGATCAATCGTCTTGAAGCAGATGGAGATGAGGTTTGTAAGGAAAGTAGAGAACTCAGATTTGATCTTAAATCTTCTAGATATTCATCCTGAAAACCCTATCTAAAATGGAGAAGAAGAGGAGGAGGAGGCGTGTGAGGAAGAAGGCTGC
>JAOXJJ010001168.1:228803-260795 GCA_025769935.1 Phoenix roebelenii | reverse complement strand
GGTTCGTCAATTTGCAGCCCCCCCCCCCCCCCCCACTCTTCTGTTTCCTTGTTGTTTGGACCAAAGTTTTAATTTTTCGGCCGTTTCGCGATGCCGTGTCCAGCGAGAAAAACGCGTTCTTTCTCTTCGGGTTTGGATTCTACTCGGAGATACGCGATCGGATTGCGCGCCGTGTCGGCTTTAATTATTTCCCCCTTTTTTTTAGATGGGAGGTGGATAAAGACGGATTATTGTCGGCATCTCCGCGTCCTCTTACCCCCCCTAATTATTTTCAGATTTTTTGCGTTTCTACTTGGATTTTCTTCATCTATCTTTGATCAAAACTTCAAAACCTTTTCCATTCTATTTTGTAGAAGGTAGAAGGAAAAATAGCAAGTTTCGCCGCCGTCTCAAGTAAGATCAGTTGATATCGCTATCTTTATAAGGTTAATAATCTGATCCATGGTCTAATTCGGATGCTGCAGCCATCGATCTAGCGGCATATTGACCTCGGTAATTGGAATCATTAGGGTTGATGGATTTTTTTTCTTCTTTTTTTCATGTTACAAATTGAAAAAGGGACTGTTTTAATTAAAAATTCTTTTTTTGGGGTCACTATCTGCTGTTTACCATTATTTTGAGAGGCCTCCTACATTATTTTTCTATTTCATTATTCTCCTTTGCTTTCCGTTTTTGTGAGCCTCTGCTTTTCTTGGTTCTGAAATGTATGTCTGCTCTGTTGGGCTTCCATGAAGGTGAACTTGTTTTGCCACCTTTGGAACTTCTGATGGGTTTTGGTTTCAATTTCTGATTTCGTGTTTCTCGAGTTGGCGTGGATATGGATATCAAGACATGGGATGTTTTGTGCATCATGCGAGGGGAATGGAGTTTGTTTTTCCATCTATGCTTTTTATTTGATGTTTCGATGATGTGTCTTTGTAAGCTGTTTTTCAGTTCTTGCATGATTAGTAGTAATTTTATTTATAACCCATCCCATATTTGCAGTCATAGCTTGGATGTGGGGCTAGAATGTTTTATTCTTTGCTAATTTTGAAACATTTTATTACATAGCTTGGATGTTGCTCTGATCTGGCTGTTTTCTTTTCGATCCGAGGAAAAACATGATGTGCTTTGGTTTTATTCTCTTAGCTGGCTACAACTTTGCTTTAATTGATTTGATTTTTCCTCTTACGCAAATGTGTTAATTGTCCTGCTTGTCTGGATGTTAGTTTGGACACGTGGAAGAGCCTGCAAACCTCTCCCCCTCCCTCTCCTACAAAAAAGGAAAAAAAATCCTTAGTCTCGCTCGACTAAAAGTTCGCTATGTCAAATGGATTTATTTTATGTTTTTAACACTCTATGATCTGGTTCATCATTTACTCAGATTGCTTGCATACTGAATATTTTCATGTTCTTTGGCAGTAGAAGAATGGATTTCTATTTCTGTAATAGAAACACATTTTTACTTCTCTCTGGAGAATTGGTTTCTTCAAAGCTTGCGTGTGATTTCTTCTCTTCTGTATTGTGATGTATGGCTTTGCATCAATTCCATGATCACTTATTCAATTTAATAATAAAGTTGCTTGAACTTATGGATATTGTTGCTTTTTAGATAGAGATTAGATAGAGATTAGTGCTTTTGTTTGATCTAACATTTTTCTTCCATTTCTGACATGCATTTCTTCTTTACAATAGCTATCAAATATGAATTTTCCTTTCTTTTTTTGTTGGATTCCATGCATATTCATTTTGCAATACGAATGCAAAGTGAGCGAGCATCTCCTTGTTCTACTTTTAGAAAATCCTGCTTTGTATTTAATTTCATTCATTGTCTGTTACTTCATTATGTGCGCACATTTCATATAACAATGTTAATGAAAATTTTATGCTTGTGTTCTTCGATTGCAGGAATTTATTGCGTCTGCTTTCGATTCTGCTAATACAGGCTTAGGTGCCCGTTTTCCTGGCAATGATGGCCGGACCATTAATGGACGGTATGATCTTCTCTGGTAGCCAGAATAACTATGTGCCACTCATGCCATCTGCTAATGAGAAGAGCATCAGCTTTGGAGCCCTCCTCAATCCGCCTATTATGGGTGATGCCATTTTAGGCGAGGGAGATCTGGTGGACCCTTCCTCTGAGAACTTTGCTGAGGCCGGGGAAGAAGAGAGTGATGATGACATTGACATAGAAGAACTGGAGCGGCGTATGTGGAGGGATCGGATGCGGCTTAAGCGTTTGAAGGAGCAGCAGCAGAACAAGAACAAGGAACAAGGGGCTGCTGACTCGGCCAGGCAGCGCCAGTCCCAGGAGCAGGCACGACGGAAGAAGATGTCTCGTGCCCAGGATGGGATCCTGAAGTACATGCTGAAGATGATGGAGGTCTGCAAGGCCCAAGGCTTTGTGTATGGGATCATTCCAGAGAAAGGCAAGCCTGTGAGCGGTGCATCTGATAACTTGAGAGGCTGGTGGAAGGAAAAGGTTCGGTTTGATCGGAATGGTCCTGCTGCGATCGCCAAGTACCAGGCTGAAAACTCCATTCCGGGTGCTAACAATGAATCGAACCCTGGGACTGCAAGCCCTCATTCACTGCAGGAGCTTCAGGACACAACACTGGGCTCTCTCCTATCAGCGCTCATGCAGCACTGCGACCCACCGCAGCGAAGGTTCCCCTTGGAGAAAGGAGTCGCCCCGCCGTGGTGGCCTAGCGGGAAAGAGGAGTGGTGGCCTGAGCTGGGAATCCCCAAAGATCAAGGTCCGCCGCCGTACAAGAAACCCCATGATCTTAAGAAAGCATGGAAAGTTAGTGTTCTAACCGCTGTCATCAAGCACATGTCGCCCGATATTGAGAAGATCCGCAGGCTGGTGAGACAGTCCAAGTGCCTTCAGGACAAGATGACCGCAAAAGAGAGTGCGACGTGGCTGGCGGTAGTCAAACAGGAGGAGGAGTTCTACATGAAGCTCCACCCGGATGCGCGCCCTCCTCAATCATCAGGGAGCGGCGTCACAGGGGCCATCTCGTTCAACAGCAGCTCTGGCGAGTATGATGTTGAAGGTGTTGATGATGGCAAGAGCGAGGAGGTGGGGAACCAGAAGGCTGCTGTTGATGGGAATGCTTTCAACCTGATTGCTGCTGCAGGGAATGAGAACTTTGTGGCATCCGCGCCACTGAAAGAAGAGACTGATGTAGAATTCATCCAGAAGAGAACTGCTGCTGAGCCTGAACTGATGCTGAACCAGCGTGTGTTTACCTGCGATAACATGCAGTGCGCGCATAATGATGTCCGCTTCGGGTTTGCAGACAGGAATTCGAGAAACGCTCACCAGTACCTCTGCAAAAATCAGAAGAGTCTTCCTCAAGGTATCTCACCAACCTCCGGTGGCATGCGGATGAACGAGAACAAACCCCCAGTTTTCTTTATGCCCTTAAATGCCCAGCCAAATGCAACTGGTCTTGGATCAAGTGTCAATCCTATCAACATCTCCGGTCTGGGTATTCCTGCTGATGGGCAGAAAACGATCAGTGAACTGATGAACTTTTACGAGAACAGCATCAATCCTAACAAGAACCAGGGAGGGATGAACCAGGGGGGCATGACCCCAGGAGGCATGACCATGTTGGATGGCCAGGATTCCCTTCAGCAGAAGCTTCAAATGGAGGATAACTTCTTCGGACAGGGGACTGGCACGGGTGGCACTGTTTTTGAAGAGGTCGGCAACTTAATGCTGCAGCAGCAGCAGTTCTATGGCCGGGAGGACATGATGCCAGTTGAACAGCAACTTGGGAACCAGCCTCCTGATTTGGGCGCTGACATTGATTTCGGTTCTGGTTTCAGCATGCCTACCATGGGCTATGCTGATGCATTGCAGAAAGGGATGGGAGAGTTGGGGCAGAGGCCCGAGTATCCAAGCTGGTTTTTCTGAATGAAATGGAAGAGACCTGATCCTGATGCACCGCCAGGGCATTGGGTCGTGCAGTTAAACTGGTAAGATGGTCATCTCATGCAGAGGAGTAGAATTCTGGTGCCGAACATCTTTATATTAATATCTGGTTTGGCTTCAGGTGATCTTCTCCTTGCATTTAGTTGTAGTCTTCTCCTTTTTCTTCTTTGTTTGCTGGAACAGATCTTTATATATCTGATATTGCTTCCTAGGGGTTCCCTGGAGGTTCTCCAAGCGAAGCATTCCATCAGACTTTGGTTAAGTATATAGGGTTGTAGGGCTTGCTTTAGCTGCGGGGAACTGATGAATGGATGGTTTATATGATCCAATCCCGCATCGAAATCTTTACAGACATCTTGTGTTTAAACTGTTATTGGGGTTAATTAGAATATAGTTTTGCTTTTGTTTATAATTATGTGATTTTTTTTCTAGTTGGAGTGAAGTTCAGTGCTTGTTGCTTCTTGATATTGGCTATAATTGCTTTGTGATTGCTGACTGCCCTTCTGCCATCTCTGTACTGTAAGATGGATTATCTAAGGGCGAGTATGTGGATGACCTTGATTGGAAAATGTGGTGGTGCAATGTTGCTATAAAGATAGATAAATAGCTTGAAGTTGTGATGCCATTTATGCTTCCTTGTTAATGGCAAAACGTTGCCCTTTATGAATGATGCCATGGTTTTCTATTTCATGGAGAATTGAATTAGTCGCACTCTACCATTCGTTGTTGAGGACATTGCATTGCTTGCCAGTTTACCATCATTTGCTTAGGTAAAATGCCTCTTTTTGTGCTATATAAGTAGCTTTCTACTTGTGAATCTGGTGCCAATTTTTTGCTCATGCACTACCTCTGAAACTCCAATTGAATTGTTGTGATTCCTTAGATTGCTAACATCTTAATGTAGTGCTATCTAGCATCTCGTGCTTCGTTCTCCGCCATCTCTCTCCCATTTTAGTATGTTCTCTTTCATGCAGCAGTGGTCAAGTATTCAATTGCCATAGATGTTTCAGAAACTGCTTAGCTAAGTGAAATCCTTATAATCCAAATTCTATGATGTACACCTCTTTTGGGTTCTCGAAGCTCCTGGTAGCCACCTTGCCCCACATCACCTAAACATTAATGGAGTCCATGGTGTTCCTGTTGGTCTGCACTACTATGGTAATTGGTAAAGAAAAGTTAGGTAGATCAAAGACTAAAGTGCCTTTTGAAATCTATAAAGTCCTGTCAACCATCTTTCATGGCACTTTTTTAGTGACGGTATCTCATCTTTCTTGTGTTGGCTGTATCCATCCCGTCCCACCCCTCTCTTGTGACTCTCTTCACATGCTCATCTGGACAAGGGTCATGAGTCATGACAAGGACTCCATCCTCTCCCTCTTCACATGGCCCCACTCAAGTTTGTCATCTAAAAACTAGGTAGGAATCCATTTTGGATGGAATCAAAGGCTAAGGGCCTTGGGTTTACACTTTAAAATATGGGAGGGTGATGTGGATGCATTCCAAACATTGGAATTTATTGTAAGCCGAGAAGAGAAGATCATCGGCTACCTAACCTGGTATCGGTCGGCTCTAAATCCGAATCGGGTTCTTGGATTTGGCTGCCTCTGTTTAAGTTATGCCAACAATCATAGAATTTGTGCCTGGGGATATTCTTAGAGGAACACACATGAATTGCAGTCTGTAAGTGCTGAGAGGGAATAATTGAGGAAGAAGCCTAGAAGGAACAATGTACACTTCAGCCGTGTGAAGAGTGTCAAGTGATTCAAGTCTTAATGGTGGTCCATGGAAGTTATAAAGATCATCTTGACCAAGGTAGGCCCTTGGGTAGTAACCATGGAAGTCCTAAAAGACTTGTATAGGTGCATTGTATTATTGTTGTTTGAATAGTTTAATTAGCGAATATCACATGCCTAAACAATTGATAGTGATGGTTTTATCAAATATTAGCAGAGGTATCATACTTCTACCACCCAGTAGTGTAGGTGTATATTATATTTTTTGGAAAGGTTAGGGATACATGATTTGTTTATAATGAGTGGAAGGAAGAGTCCGATAAGATGTGTTTGCTAGGGGTAGCTACGGATTGAAATCGATCGGGTCAGGGTCAAGCATGCTCGAAATCTAATCCACTTGAATTATCTTGGATGTTTTTGACTGAATATTATCTAATTGGGGTTGTTCTGGTTCATATTAAGCATTATAGATCCATAAGTTGCATTGATTTGGTTTGATCCGGTTGCGGATCTGCTCTCTTTGTATTCAACTGTTTCGCTAAGAGCTTATTTCTTTGATAACTTGATTAATCAAGTATTTCAAGCATAGGTAGAGGACAATCAATTTTACCAAAGATTTCATTAGACCAGTCAAACATTTGAACTCAAACATAGTTGAGAAGGAGACTGGTCTGTGTGGACCGGATGGGTTGTAGATCCTTTGGTAAAGGAAAGATTCTTCACGCAAGCTGTTAATTAATATGCCCCCAACCTGCTTAGCCTTGATGTAAACAGAGGACATGGGGACCAATCCCACCATCTCTCTGCCACCCGTCCACCGAGGGTCGCTATGGACATCGGTACTGAGACAGAAGTGTGGGTTCCATATTCTAAGGAAGGGGAGAGGTTCGGAGGAGGGAAAACCATGAAACAATCGGTAAAAGAACATAAATCAAAATATTAAGCAAATTATTTATATCCTTGGCGTTACATGTGCTCCTTACTATGTTAGAGATAATGGGAATTCATATTAAAAAATGGGCAGAAAAATTCATTAATCATTATGTTTTCATTCCTTGGCTCCATGACTATGATTGTCTATGGTACTAGCCATTGATGGAGAAAACTAGTCATGAAGATGGGGGTATATATTGGTTGAGTCTGAAACAGATTGATCCTAAAAAGGACAAAAAAACAATATCATTTTATTACAGTTTTCTTTTAAAGTTGGTGATATGTTTTCTATAATTCTTTGTTAAGTGGTGATATAAAGGTTGTCTAAATTAATGATGTTGCAGTATAAGGTCATGGTGAAAGCTGAGGGCAGCCCCACCTTTATGGTCTGTAGAGTGGTCTAAGAAACATGTGTTGCTTGGCATATATTCATCTCTCTTTTTCTCTTTGGTCCATTACGTTGACCAGCCAATTTGCTTGAAAGGTCGCACTCTCGCACTTTGGGTATTTATAAACTTAATTGACAAAATAATACGATGTCAACAAACAAATGAATTATCTTGCAGCCTTCGAGTATATCTGCACATTAACTGCTTTTAATTCCTATAGTTTGATTCTTGACAAAATATATTAGTTTGGCCACAACTTATGGTCATGTTGGTAATACCTCGTCCATGGTTTCTCCTTAATTTTTTTCTATTAAGTGTATATGTTATTTTGGTGCGCAATTATTGGAGCATCACTTGTAGCATATATCTAGTTGAAAAGGACCGATGTCAGTGCTTCAACGTCATCTAAGCCTCTTTTTAACTCTTTATTAAAGGAAAAGCAACACTTTTAGTACTAGTTATAATGCATGTGCAAATTATGGTTACTACTAATAAATTTTAGATATATGATAAATTTAGAAAGATTCTGATGTGAATTAGGTAATATATACCTTTTTTTTGTAAAATTATTTAAAATATTTAGCATGTTATATTGCTAATTTAAATAACCATAAGTCTCACTATGACAAATGATTTTTTTTTGAATACCAATTTTTGACGATGTAGGGACCTTTGTTTTGCATGGAATAATGAAAAACATCTCTTTTATTCATAGAAATCTAGCATTGCTAAAACCTGCAAGGGAGAAATTTGGTCAGGGTTATTATGAATTAAAGTTGGGAAATATTGTCATTTTCATATAGTGCTAGAGGATTTATTTTAATTAAGGTTCGTTCTAGCTTAATACAAGAACTTAGATTTGGACTCAAATCTATGTTTCCCTATGATACAAGAGAATCAACCAGCATTGTAATATGCTTTAAATATAAAGGATGAGCAATTCGGCTAATAATCTAAAACACTATAAAACTTACTTGACTATAGCTTGAGATCAAGTTAAGACACCTCTCTCTCTCTCTCTCCTTCATATGTGCATCGATGCTCTTAGCCACATTTATGATCTACTGAATTAGTGCCAGCCCATTGAAGACCACTGGGGCTCCTTTGTCCATGCCTTGTGAAAGAAATGGAAGCCCCCCTCCCCAAGCCAAGGCTTCTGTGGGCCTAGTTGCCACGATTATTGACCCCTTTCTATTGGGGCCCAACACTGAGGTGGTTGCCGATAAAGTTGATGAGCCGGAGGCCATTCCTGGGTGGAGGGAGCAATCAGATCGGATCGGATAAGATACAGATGGGATCGAATACAAGACAGATTAAAAATCCGTCAACTCAAATCTGACCTATTTATTAAATAGGTTAAAAATCTGAACTTGAATTTGTCCATTTCATTAAACATGTAACCTAATCCGGTCCATAATGAGTTAAATCAAATTAAATGGGTTAAATGATTAAGCATTGCCATTTTTCAGAAAATGCTTCTCAGAATAGGAGAAATGATTAAGCTACATAGTGCTTCATGAATGGTATGAATCGGCATGTACGTTGGTGCTGCTTTGTCTTGGACAATTTTGGTCATCACCTTTGGTCGCAATCAGCCTGTTTGATTTTGGTGTAGTTGGATATTCTGTTGGATGTGCTCTTGGTTCCTTCTTATGTTGAATAGATGGAATTGGTCCATGATGTCATGTATTCAAAGTCAGAAGAGCTGCTGTCGTGCTTCTTGGGATGTATATCATGATCGAACACTTGGTTCGAAAAAGGGTAGTTTGATGGAAATTTCACTGCATGCGCTAATGGAAATCATTTGTATGAACCAGTATAGACGAAGGATTGAATGCAAAAGTTGTGCTTCTCTAAGAATCAAAAGTGGCTTCACCTTCCTCTTCCTTTCTTAGATGTACTAGAATAATATTTTTTTTATTAACGTGATTCTGTGTCAACCTATATTAGTTTTTTTTGTTAGCATAATCTTGTTAGCACAACCAGTATTGCATATATTATTTCATGTATGAAGTCTGTATACGAGTATATATAATTTCTGAGTTGCACCGAATGCAAGGAAAGAAACAACAATTTCTTTCTCTTTCTTTTTATTTTATTTTTTTCTTCTTCTGCAAATATTTCAACAAGACCTATGGGCGGCAGAATTGATGAACGGTCACATTTGGACCTGATGGTACTGCAGGAGGAATCTTGATCGGGAGGAACTCATGACACTTTTCTCTTAGATCTTCCGCCCAAAAAACCTTTTCCCTCATAGTTGCATTACACTGTCAGACATTGGAGAAGAATCTAATTAGGGCTGAATGAGAGAACTCATAGAGATACTTTCTTCCAAGAATTGATTGATATACCCAGCATGTACCCGGGTCCTTGGCTATTGGGCGGCAATTTCAACATCACCAAGTCATTAGAAGACTGAAGAGGTAACCCACAGAGTGTGAAGGACAATATAGCCTTTATGGACTTCATCTTGTCACTAAATCTAGCAGACCTTGATCTAAAAGGCAGAGACTTCACTTAGATTAATGGACGATTGCAGCCTTCTTTGGCACGTCTTCACCGATTTTTACTTTTTTTTTTTTGATGAAGAAAAGAGAAAGAGGGGGAAGGGATAAGCCCACCCCCGCGTAGCAGCTTTCACTGGGCCTAGCTTTCAGAAACCCCTCTTGAGCACCACCTAGGTTTTTGTACCAATTGCTTTAGACTGCAACCTCATGTTTCAATGCCCGAATATTTTTAGATTTGAAGCTCGGTGGCTCGAAGAACCCGGAAATTCATGATCTAGTGAGGAGTAATTGGCGGGGCATTAAAGATGCATCTAACGTGGCGGCGACATGGGTGGAGAATCTAAGGAGAATCAAATCTATCCTGAAACCCTGTCCTTCTCTAAGAAAATCTCGAGAGTTGAAAGAAAAGATGTTGCATGACGTGAATATTATGGATCTTACCACTGATGAATTCAACAAAAGAAGAATTTTACAGCAATCTTTGGATGAGTTGTGTCATACGGAGGAGATTTTTGGAGACTGAGCTAAAGTTACTTGGCTTAAGGAAGGGAACAGAAACATCTCTTTCTTTATAAGGTGGCTTCCGGAAGGAAAAGGAGAAATCATATTGCCTTCATCAAGCCATTTGCATCGGACCGATCTCTGTCTTTACCTCCGGTCATGAATCAAAGATTCCTCCTAGGAGTATGTTTGTGCCATGAATGTGAAGGAAACGACAAAACGAGATTCGAAGGCAATGAATGCTCTTATTTATTGGTCTGGATATGAGATCTTTCCTCCACTGCTTCTTCTTATGAGCATTAACATTTTCTATCCTGATTATCAGACACTTGGTTTGGAACCATTTAGCTTGTAAATACGATTAATCTTCAATAAAAGCTTGGTGGCTCTTTTTGCCTCCCCTTTACATCCCCCCCAAAAAAAAGTATAGAGTATCATAGCAAGAAGACACCTCTCTTCATCTCCACTCCTACTTTGAAAACCTCTTTGGCCTCACGTCGTTGTTGAAGCCCTCCATCAAGTGGAACTTGACCTATAGTAACCCAACAGTCAATTTTAATGGTTTGGTGCAGGATTCCACAATTGAAGAAATCAAAAGTGCAGTTTTTCCTTTTGATGGCCTCAAAGCTCGAGGGCAAGATGGATTTACATTTGCAATCTTCAAAAGCTACTGGGATCTTCTATGTGATGAAGAAAAGAAGGCTCCCTCATTACCAAGGATCTACGGCCCATTAGTTTGCTGAACAGCTTCTACAAGATCATCACAAAGGTATTGTCTGAACGACTTGCTAAGTTTCTTCCTTTGCTTATTGATGAATCACAGTTGGCTATTGTAAAAGGGAGGTCCATTATTCAAAACTTTCTCAGCGCCCGTGAGATGATTGCCTATTGTAAAAGAACTGGATATAAAGGAGTCTTGTGCAAGCTAGATTTTGAAAAAGTATTTGATAAGATAAATTGGGCCTTCTTATTTGCCGTGTCACAGGCTAGAGGCTTCCCTTCGAGTGAATGGATTATCTGGAAGATGGATTCAATGTTGGCAAGGTTTGAGGCAAGGAGACCCACTCTCACTTGCTCTTTTCATCTTCGCGATAGATGTTCTTTCCAGATTAGATTGAAGGAATTGACTGCAGTAAGGAGTTCTCTGGCATCAAAAACCTTTTATTTGCAGATGGTATATTGCTATTTTGTGTTGGTAAAATTGACAGTATTATGGCAACAAAAGCTATTTTGCTTGGATTTGAAGGTGCCTCTGGATTGAGAATAAATTTTTCCAAGAGCTCTATTGTATGCTTGAATATGGATGAAGAGGGAGCCTATAGATTCGCCTCCTTGATGAATTGTTAAAAGAGCTCCCTACCTTTCACTTACCTATGTCTCCCATTATGTGACCGAAAAGTTTCAAAACAATGCCAGATGCCTTTGCTAGAGAAAATTAATGCAAGATTGGCTATTTGGAATGGGAGGATACTATCTTAGGGAAGCAGACTAACTCTTATTAATTCAGTTTTACCTGCATTGCCTACCTACTACATGTCAGTGTTCAAGTTTCCCAAATAGGTGTTGAATAGAATTGGTCAGATACACCGGGCATTTCTATGCAAAGGGAGGGAGACAATCAGTGGATTTTAATGCCTTGTTAATTGGAATAATGTATGTAGATCCAAGGAGCAAGGAGGCTTGGGTATAAAAAATATTGAACAGATGAACCTTGCTCTTCTTGCAAAGTGGGCATGGAAATTCACCCAGGATCCAATAACATATGGTGGAAACAAATTAAAAGTGCATATTATATGAAGAAAAAGGCTTGGGATGAGAATCAAGAAATGCTCCAAAAAGCTCTCTCCCATTTGGAAAGATATTATCAAGAGTATAATCTATCTCCCACTTATTCATTAAATGCCTCTCTGCACATAGCCTGTAGAGCACCATTAAAATTCAGCTGAACCTATGAGGCTGGCCATCAAATGTGCATGAACTTTGGACCTACTGCAGGCGCAAAAAATTTCATCCATTAATACAGATAGCAGGGGATCAGCTATGTGCAGCCCTATGTTAGGTAATATGGAGAGAAAAAGAATGTAGGAATCTTTATTGAAAAGAAGTCTTCCATCCATTCAACCTTGAGCTTTGCATACATTTTACTCTTGGGAGCCACTATGTAGTAAGAAGTCAATAAAAAGTCATGTCAAGCTATGGAATAACCTAGTATTTCCTGTGCATTGCTCCTCCTCTTGTACATAATTTCTTCATCCAATGGGGGGGGGGTTAATTTTTTTTTAAAAAAGACAGAATTGTAACAGTTTTGCAATGGTTTTGAAGGAAAATATGGGCTAAGACGGAATGTTTTTTCCTTGGTTTTCCTTGGCAAAATCCGCATCTTTGTAAGCACCAAATTCCTATATGGTTAGTTAATAAAATAGGGTCAGTTCATCTCCCTCTTCAATCAACTAAAAAGAATTCAAAATTCTACAGAATATTATCAGCGCACATCTGATGCAAGAATAGCATCTTTGTAATGGTAAATTTCATGCTCTTACATTCAGTGCTTTATCATGGATATACTTGATTATTGATTTGCTTCAGAATTTTGACCTGTCACAAAGACAGTTATGCTTCAGCGATCACCAAGGTAGGAGTTCCCTCAAGTTATATAATAAAATGCAGAATGGGCATGCCATTCATGAGCTCACTCATAATTAGCTTGATTGAATAGTCGATGAGCCTAGCTAGACCTAGGCTCCGTTTACTTGAGCTTAGCTTGATTAAGCTCGAAATATGAATATAAACTAGTTCAAATTTAGCTTGACAGTAAATGAGTTAACATGATTTGACTTGATCACAAACAAGCCATGGTTGAGCTACGCCTTGTTGGAACTTGGCTTGTTTACACCCTCCCCCTTTTTCTTTTCCCCCCTGGTTAAATACATGTTAAAATCATTAGTTTCACCGTTTTATTCTAAGTCAGTGGCCAACAAATGTCTGAGCTCCATGGTTCCGTAACAAGTAACAGAAGCAATGCCTTACCTTTTAGCCGCAGCATGCCGTAGGATTAACTTGTTCAGGTTCGTGGGAATGGAATTGGTAAGCGACAACCTCGTGCAGCTAGAGGGAACCTTGCAACATGATAATATAAATGGCCAAACCATAATAATCGTAAATTGTGATGCTATCCTGATGGTTAGGTAATGGACTTCTCAATATCATCCGAACTTTCAAATGGTAAAGAAGAAAGAACACAAGGAGTTCATTCATACACAACCACCTCTCATTTGATTCAGGGAATGAGAAGGGTGCACATTCAGACAGAGTTTCGAAACATAATTCCGATTTATAGCTATCATGCTTCTACAATCAAAAGATTTATCTTTGCAGCTTGCAAAGGTGGAAGAAATGATACTGAAGATGTACAAATTCCACCGGATATGACATGTTTATTGTAGCATAAATGGCAATAATTTTAAAAGAGAATATTTACATCAGATTCTCAATAGTAAATATGATATAGTTTAGGTAAACAAAATGACATAATTTTATGCAAGTCAAGTGGGTAGTTGTTCACTCCATATGGCTTGACAGGTTCTTTTAGTTCTAATTTAGAGATAACATCACCTGCTTTTTGGTCAATCTGGGTCTTCTAAACACAGCCTTCACAATCATGTAAAAAAGCTTTCAAATTTTCTTATCATTCTATTAACAACTGGCTTATTACAGGAACGCTAAAATATACTCACTCCATAATGCAATAACTTATTACACGTTCATCAAAAGGGGAAAATAATAAAAAGTAATTAAAAAAAAACTTAGAGTTGAGTCACAAGATCATTAAAAGAACGAAAAAAGTCTTATCCCCATTACAGCTTAGCCTTTTGGGTCTCTTTAATGTGGAATAATTGCTAAGAAAAGCAATCATGCAAAAGAAAGAACAAAGAAAGCATATTAATGAAAACAAGTGTTTGGTTCCCGGTAAACACACTTACTAATATTACTGATGATTTGGAGTTATACACAGATAAAATGCATGGTCAGCATTGAAGCTCTGACAGGGTCCTCGAGAGTCTTATGATATCACACATATAATTTGGACAAATCTGAGTGCTTCTTCTAACATGTCATTGCCTGAATCATGATTAGAAGCTAAGTCAGCATATCTCTACATACTTTTCCTCAATATAAAGAGCAACACTTCAGTACTGAAAAATAGGAGAATAAAAACATCATGGTCTTCACTACTCTAAAAGCCATAAGCGTACCATAGCTAGTGAATAGGTGGATAATTACGAATAGGATAATAATTTATTCTGTATCTCAGAAGTTAGTATGGACCATATTATGCTCTCTCTCTCTCTCTCTTACGTGTATAAGATCAGTTCTTGATGGTATATGTGTTCTATATGATCTCAATTAAGGTTCATCATCTCTATACCGGATCCCATACTGGTACCATCTTACCATACTATCGATATGCAGTATGGTATGAGACGGCGAGGCATACCGTCAATATAATATGAGACTGCGTATCAGTTCGGTCCCAGCTTTGGTACGGTACTAACTAGTACGGCAAACCTTGATCTCAATATTAAAGCAATATAGAATCTATGTATGTTTGTGTATGTGTACATATTATTACTGCAAACATTTTCTATTTATAAATGTGTCAAGAGAACAAATATGGTCAAGGCTTGTATGTACTCACATAGTCATTGAGTAAAAGTAACTAGAACTTGGAGGTAAGAGCTCTTCTACACCAACTTTTGTGTTAGGGGCTGATAGTCGCCTTTTCAATTTATCAGCAAGCACCCCAACTTCAACAGTGAAAACTGCACATACTGGCCGGTGATCAGAAAATTTTGACTCACCTCGAACATAGGATAACTGCACAATACCATCCCCATGCCATAGTATGCGATCGCACCTGATTAATCATAAAGCTCATCAAGAGCACTAGTTACAGCATACTAGATATAAGTGATCTAAAGATACAAGATATCTTGAAAGGGTTCCTAACCTCTCAAACTATCATAGGTGGAATTTCATGTACCATATACAGCTTACTTGCACAACATATTTTGTGTTAAAGTTGATATAACCATCATTAGCACTTAATAATAATTATGTAATAAAAATAAAAAAGAAATTAAAGGAAATGCTATTGTCCGGTATTTACTAGTAAAAAGATTTGTTATAGCCTGTTTAGAGGGTTGTACATGACAGGGCACATATATTTCTCTTTTTTCATTACGGTGATCATATATTTATCTATTTTATATTTAATAACCAGAGATGCAGCCAACCTGGGGGGTGTTTTATATGTCAAATGAGGTAGAAGGCAAGTCATGACTTGTGCCAATCTAGGGTTTTTCACTCTTACCTGGTTAAAATGTCAATGCCAATGGTAAAACTTACTTTGGCAACATTTCAGAGGTTTCCATGTACCATATTCTAACTTGGGAGGACAATATCCTATCATACTTAGGAATCAGAATTGTCAATTTATTAACATTTGGTTGCACTCTGGATTTACGTCTTATAACATGGGCCTCAGAGATGGATGTAGTTCCATATGTTGAGTCTTTTCCTTTCTCTTTATGTAAAATCTTTCAAAATCCTTAGAATGTTGCTTCTTGGTCACATGAGCATAAATTTTGTAAGTAATGAAGCAGGTTATGATAGCTTCCAATTGACTAGGTATATATGTCCATGGCAGGACTGCCAGGACCCCTCTTTTGCACAAATTTGCCTAAAGCACAAATCAGGAAATAAACAAATAATATTTAGCTTTGATATCAAATGGAGATCTAGTTGTAATATGTTTTATACTTAAGTGGACCATGCCTTAATCTACTAAACTGAAAATTACATAGGAAAGGCTTGTTTCTAAGTTTCTTGTCGAACTACTCACTTATCATTAGAATCATCTATTAACAAAACAAGAAACTCTCCAAGATAGTGCCTATATGAGCCTGTACAGTCCACACATCAAATCCAATCATTTTCTAAAGTTGCACAGCTTTGGGAGGAAGAACTCTCCAAAGTTTTGAATAATTAAATAGAGCGCATATCTAGGCAAGCTTAACAGATGGGTATCTAGCATACCATGCAGGATTTCTTCGTTTCTCTTTTGATGTCACACTCTCTTCAGTGTAAACATCTGAGTTCATGGAGTACTTGTAAGTTGGAGGAAAGCAGATTTTCCCTTCATGCCATCCCATGAACACTCGCCCAGCTTCTAGTTCGATCTTAAGCTATCCACAAAAACACAACAGTTGTTAGGAACTTTACCTTCTACATGGTTCATGCATATGAATAAACAAATCACAATATATGGATCTCTATAGAAGCATATGACTTTCTAATATAAAGAAGACATAATTTTTTCTCAAATGAAAAAACCAGTTATACACCATTGCTATTAGATTTATGCTAAAAATGAGGACAGGACATGAGATTCATAATGCTTCAAATAATCTAAATGGCAATATGAACCACATGAAGGATAGAACTTCATTGAGATTACTGCTTCTTATCATGCCTGGCTTTAAAATGCATATGATTAGCTACTTGATCGATTCACCATTACCTGGTCCTTCTCAAATAGGGCATCCCAATTTTCCCCCTTGAGAAGCCTCCTAGTCTCAGAGTAGCTCAGAGCAATTCGGTAATTCAAGTCGCCTAACCATATGACCCGACTGATTCATATTGGAAAAAAATAATTCTAGAGGTTAATGTACAACAACTAAATCTTCAATTGAAGCTGACTAGAAGTACAAAGAGACATGCTTACTCATGTTCAAGAATTTTTTCAGGACTTCTTCGACCAGGTGTCTTGCAAATATTTGGGAACTGTGTATTCTTTAGTATCTCTATAACATCAGAGTTTCTTCTAAGTTCATCTCCTTCTTTCTCCCCTGAAGCCAAATGACCGCAGACAAAACAAAAGCTTGTCTGATGCAAAGTCATGCTCACTGAGATGCAACCCTGCAACAAAAGTTCCACCATCAGGGTATACTACCACTAAGAGAAAGCTTCACAAGACCAACAAGAAGATGTTTGTATCATAACATTATTGTTAAGATGTGTTGAACAGCCAAACGTTGCATTAATTATTGCAGGAAGTATATATGTGCATAAATAAATTGAACACATAAATAAATTGAACTTGACAACTCAATGTTATTTTGGTACTCAGATGCATAATGATCCCAAATTTAAATAAAATGAATATGTACTGAAGAGTCTCATTCACTGTAGAAAAGTAAACACGAGTAACCCTTATATATAGATTCTGTTGGGTGATTTAGTTATTCTATTTGTCATGAATTCTTGACAGAGCCTTAAGATTCCTAAGAGATAACGAAAACTTTATGATAAATATAAATAACAAGAATGTCAATTAAATTAATCCTTACCTTATTACCAAGATAGCCCATGATTCCACGCCCTACACAGCAGACTCTAAGATGACCTATATGTTGGACAAGTTCTCTCTTAACCCAAACAGTTACAAAAACTCCCACCATCTGTTTGCTAGCTATGAGGCAATACCTCAGCTGGTTAGTTGTTAAAGAAGTTGCACCATTTGTATCCATCACCATGAAGTTGCTTCTTTCCTCCTGTTCATGCTCTGAAGAGTTCTTTTCACTTAGACAGGCATAAGGGCATCTGAAACATGAATCTCTATAATATTTCTTTGCCACTTCTGCAGTGCAGTTGCAGGCCTTGAGCCATCTTCCATGCTCTGTTCTGAATATTTTACTGACTGCTTTAAGTGAAGGTTTCTGAAGGAACAATAGGCTATTGATTGTCTTTGCTTTGCTAGCAGCATCAGCCTCTTGTGGCCTGTTTAAGGCTTGGTTTATCAAAGTGAGCCATTTCACTGCTGGTTCACTGTCTTCTATAACAAGCACATTTCCGGCATTCAGAGGGACTATTTCCTGAAATCTGATAAGAATAAAAAGAACTTAAGAAACAGATGGCATGAGTATAACAAAGTATTAAAAGAAAAGAAGAAATTCCCTGGAATAATATCTCCTGGACAGCCAAAATATTTTCTTATTCAAAAACTGATCTAAAAGCCATCAGATAATCTACTTTCTGATTTAAAGAACTAGACATTAAATGGTATCCAAGTAAGAAATTATCACAAGAAAAAGATATTCAAGTTAATTCAGCATGAAATAGTGCCAAAACTATGGGACTTGCAATGAAATAAAAAATTATAGAAATGATCATCTTAGCATTCATTTCGCTTATGCTATAATGTTAAAATAGATATCATACCCTAAAACATAAATATCTGCTTGATCATTGGCTGGAAGAAGTTCATTTAGGTTCAGTTCATCATGCGGGGGTTTTCCTCCAACATTCCATGTTGTGACAAATAACCTAGACAAAAAAGAATGTTAAAAGAAAACACATAGAATCAGGAAAAAAAATGATGGATACTAGACTTCTTAAGCCCATCAGAATACCTGAAGGTTTGAGTGTCTAGAACATTGGATACTGCAGAAGAGACGTTATTAAGACTTATGCTCCCCAGCTTTAAAGTAGAATATTTGTCTTCAATGTTAGTTCAAAATGAAAAAGAAAAAAAGGAAACAATCAATAGAATGAGAGAAGAAATCTTGTTGAATCTGATTAACTATGGAAAACAAGAAAATTAAGAATCATAGCATTAGAGAACATACCTGAAAAATTGTTCATGAATTCATGCGAGGAAGTGGCTGAAAAATAAGTGCTCTCTTCCAATTCAGCTGTTTTGTTTGAACATAATGAATTGAAGTTAGGAATCAGGAGCAAAGAAAGGTACGAGAAGAAGCTAGAAATAACGAGTAACAGAGTTTCACCTAGCTTACCAAGCACATCTTCAAAAGCACATTACTAAAGCAGTAAAGACTATGCTTAAAAACCAAGTAACAGACGAGAAATGCTCATCCCTATTTGTAAGTTAGCAGCTCAAAATATCTTTCTTTTATTCCTTTCTGAGAGTCTTCCTTTTGTGAGCTTCTAGCTTTTTTCTTGGTGAAGTCACTTTCTTTACAGTTTACCCTAGTGAATTTGCTTACAGATTGACCACAAGAAAATGGGATTACATTCTCAAGCAGCGTAAAACCATAATATCTAAAGGTGATTAATTTAGTAAATCGTGTATCCACTAGCAAAAACAGATAGCATCCCATCGTTATGTAAAAAATCTAAGAAACATGCAGCTGCAATTTGAGATGGATAATGATAGCAAGACTAATGTGCTTTTCTTGTTATTACAGTTAGGTACTACCATTTCAAAAGAAATAAAATTTGCTAGCGAAAACAGAAAGCAAGTAGAGGCAAAGGTGAATTCTTTGAATGTAGTAACATTGACATTGCTTCTCCTCTCTCTCTGAGTTTCTATGTATCATAACAATATCCATTTCTCCTTGCTAGAAATTGGTACTGCCTGTCAATTTTTTCCTCATTAAATTTATAATAGAGGAATCAAGAAAGATAACTTGAAGTCGATTTTTCCTTAGGTGCTGAAAGCGATTGACAGGTCAGTCAATTCGATCTCTCTCTCTCTCTCCTTTCTTAGTCGAATTTGGAACTTTTCCCAATTGGAGGCATTAAGGGGAGCAGTGCCGCCAGGTAGACTGGTGCTCTTTTGGCAATGCCATGGATTCTTTATCGCCAAAGGTCATAATTCTTCCTCTCCTAAAAAAGATGGTTCTTTCAGCACAAAAAAAAAAAGATGGTTCTCATAATACTTTGTAACCGAACGCAAATTCACAAAGTTGCATTTTGCTGCCAATCAAACATGTGAAAAGAAATTTCTACAATCATTTTAAATTTAAATTACATAAAAGTTCATATGCTAAATAAATTTACAGCAATAATGAGAAGGCTTTTCTTGTAAAGAAGAGAGAGAGACAGAGGGAGTCATCTTAAGAACTTGAGAAGTTAAAAATAAAAACCAAATGGATGTCTTAGGAACCAACCAAAATAATTGAGCGACATTTCATTTCCCTTGGATATTTTCTTCTCCTTCCTCCCGAAGACTTTTGGAATAGAGGGCTGCAATCAAAGCCACAGTATAAAATTTTAGTTCTTTAGAAGAAATAGTTCATTATACACGCCAGAATCGGTCCCTGACGCTCAGGTTCCTTGAGTAAAAGGGAAGGAAAGAAAGCAAGAGCGTCCACAAGGAAGTAGAGAAAAGTTAATGAAGTAGAGGCAATAAGCCAAATACGTTCCTTCTCCTTCCAGTCCTAAATCTCATGTTTAGAATCCAAGCAGCTTCTCTCAACCAAATCTTTGGCTAGTGCTGCAATGCCTAACCCCACCAAAATACATATATCATTTCAGGGAAATAGACAGAGTAAATGCCATGAAACATAACAATAACATCACAACAACAATGACAAAGCTCTAACAAACAACTGAAGTCAACCTTTAATATTTCTTCTGTCTTCAAATCAACTTCCAACGGCATCAAACAAGAAATTATGCAATCTAATACACCAATAGAACCCATGGACCAAAATTAAGAAGACCTGTGTTGGTTTTTAGCCAAAGTTTATCGTACATAGGCTTAAAAAAAAAAAGAAACTCTTTTTCTCCCCTGTGGTGCTTGCTATCCCCAGAGTTTCCACCTTTCTGGTTTTAAGGCTTCCAAGTTCCAATCTTTTGCCAACCTCTGCGATCAAATGCCGACTTTTCAAAGGCATTTATAGGGAAGGGTGGCAACCAGAAACCGCGGGAAGAGGGAAACAATGATCACCAGAGCGCGACGAGAGATCTCGAGATTGGAGACAACGCATTCGAAAGAGAAATCCAGAAGAGCTCCAAAGAAAAAGGAAACAACTGGGTATGGGCCCATCCGGATTGGATATAGATGGGATACGCTGAAGTATAGAAGACGGCGGCTTCCCCACAATACGAGAAACGCCGTGGACTGCCTCCTGGGTCTCTTCTGGGGTTTGCCGGCCCAAAGAGGGAGAAGTCAAAGGCTCCTTTTAGATGTTTGAGGGGAGAACATGGGAAATACTGCACCTCTGTCATGGCCTGTTTGTTCCTTTCTTCCCGCGACCTAAATGATCTTTGTTGAATTAATCTCTCTTCTCACAAGCCAAATGGTCCGTGATGAATTATATAATAAAAATGACTATTTGATCACAAAAATTTTAAATTAGAGTTAGTTACATTAAGGAGGATAATTTGTGCTCAAATTTGCAGGGAGGACTATAGGAATTTCGATGACAAGTAATTTTGATGTATAGAGAAATTGGCTAAGTTCTTCGAGATCTCTTTGGATGAAATGATAACATAACAAGGTCAAAAATCGGACGGTGATGGGATTTATACTCCATTGTTATTTAGTGGGTAATATGGAAGCAAAGAAACAATACGAATGATACCATAAATATGATTGAGAGAGTACATCCCAATCAAAGTTTGAGATTTTGATTGGCTTTTGTTATGAAGGCTTGTTTCTCTTGATTTTCTCATGTTTTTTCTCCTGTCTGAAACTTTTTTCTTTCTTTCTTTTTTATTCATTTCATTTTTAATGAAATGGGTTGATGGATAATCTCCACCCTTTTACTGATAAAGCAGGGAAAACAAATGAATGCATAGGTTAGTATTGTACAATATGGTGCAAAGCATGTTATCATATTTTGACACAAATTAACTTAGTTTGTCGTAATCTAATACAATTTGAGTATGGTTTGGGATGAGATAAATCAAAGTATAAGCAATATATTTTATTGTAAAAGCCTGCAAGCTCTTTTTGCTAGCAAGTGCCCCAGAAATATAGAATTATATAAAATTTTATGCCTTAGCTATACGTATGTCGTTGTTTCTGAAATGAAGATTCAAAACAGCAGTAGAAATTTAATATACAACCCAGTGGATCTAGCCAATCGAACTCTTCCACTTTCTTCCTTGATGATAATGCAGGGTGTAGCATTTTTAACAATTGATAAGATCACTGTAGCATAATTTAGATGGGTACTTATCATCACTTTATTAAAATTATGAAAATTGTATATCTAAAATTATAAAGTTGGAAGGAGGAAATGAAGGGAAAAGAACGTACGAGAAATTGGAGAAAAATCATAAGGAAACCATCAAGAAATTAGTCTAATAATTTTTGTATGTTAATTGTGGTAGGAGGTAGGCATATAACATAAAAATTTCCGTAGGATAACTAGAGATGAGTCTTGTTGTGGTTCAAATCTGGCCCGAGGGTGACCACGCCGGTGAAGCCGAGGGAGCCGCCGGTGCTGAAAAGGAAAAGATGGGAGCTGTCTCCTGCGCGACGGCTGCGGACCTGCATAAAGCCTCACCAGTGTTTCCGGTGAGGGCCCTCCGACGATCAAGTTAGAATGGGCAGATTTTGTTTAGCCCCCAAAAAAGGTTCCTTAGGAATTACCTGACCGAGTTATTTATAGCCTCGGTGGAGTGGCCCGAGTGACGGAGGTATTGTCAGTCCCCATCATGAGGGAGTATGGCTCTGATCCGGATGGCATGCAGCCCAGGTAGGCAGGTGGTGTGCGGTACAGTCCATTCTTAAGAACGGTAGGGCATTGACAGTTACAGCAGGACATGGCCGGAGTAGTTTAGGTGTCGTCTGACTGCTGTGGGCCGGTTATGGAGGCATGATGCGGCAGTATGGTGGAGTACGGCCGCGTAGGTGGGCGTAGGTCCGTACACTAGTGCGCTCGCTGACGAAGTCGAACTCGTTAAGTAGTTGCGTCATGTGTTTGACGAGATCGGCCTGACGAATGCTGGGAGTAGCTCGAGGTGCGCCCTGAGCTCGAAGATCGGAGCGTATCGCTGGGGGTTTGGCATCCCGAACTTGGTCGGGACGGGTCGGTGTTTTGTCTGGAGGCACCCCGAACTTGGTCGGCGAATGTCCGGAGTTGGTGAAGCTTTCGGTGAAGTTCCGAGGATGAGCTGGCCCTGGGCCGAGGTAGAGATTCATCCGATTGTTGTTGGTGTTTACTGGGTCGACACGGGGCGGCCTATTAGCTGTGGGCTGGATGACCCATTTTTCCCTCTATCATTTGCCCCACACTTCCGAGGTCGAGCTGCCTCGTGGCTCGGACGATGGAAGTAGTCCATCTCTTGATCGTCCAGCGTACAATTAGATAAGCGGAGAGAGGCACGTACCGAACTAGATGTGTATATTAAGGGTTAGTTCCCTTTGGTTGCGTTGCGTGAGGCGAGCTGGGTTGGGTTAGGTCGCCACGCCAGTTGAAGTGGAAGGGGTTGCTAGAGTTCCTTTAATGCCTTACGTGCGCGCTTTCTTTCGAAGCATTGCTGGGCAGAATGCGAGGGGCCTCATTAATGCTCAGTTTTCAAAAGCATTCGCCATGATGACCGGCCTTTAGTATGATAGCCTGGGGGAAGATTTGCTACGACGGTCTCGGAGGTTGCCACGTGGCAAAATCTGACTGTCCCGTCGTTTCGAAAAGTCGATCGGAGCCATTAAAGCGGGCTATATAAAGCCCTAAGGGGGAGATCTCCGGGATCCCTATTTTTCTTCCCTTCTTTATCTGTCGTCATCTCCTTTTCAAACCTTTTTAAAGGTTCACGGAGTAATCCGGAGTTTTCTGGTGAACCTTTCGGCGGCTCCCCTTTTTCTGTTTCTTTCCTTCGGTGAGTCCTTTAGGCTGGTGTCTTTATCCCGTGTTAGTCACTGGAGAGACTTTTCTTTCTTTGTTTTCTTTCTTTACTGTAGGCGAGGCAATGGGGTCACCCTCGAGAGCTCTAGTGCTTGGTGCGGGCCTATCTCAAGCTCGGGCTTCTTCGTCATCGAAGGAAGGGGGGCTTGATGGGAGCCCCGACCCATATGGACTTAGTTCTCACATGGTCGGGGAAGAACTATCCCATATTAGGGGACAGTTTTTCATTCCCTCGGGGTTTACTTTGGAACTCCCTGGTCCTAGGGGTCGCGTCGACGATCCTCTCGAGGGTCGGATTGGGGTGTACATGGATACACTCCGAGCAGGACTGAGGTTCCCCTTGCATGGGTTTGTGAATGAGCTCCTGGTGATTTACCACTTGGTCCAAGCGCAGCTCACTCTGAATTCATGGAGGATGATAGTGGGTTTCCTCGTCTTGTGTCTTGCACATAGTTTACTTCTCTCGGTCAATGTCTTTCGGAGATGCTTCATGTTGAAGGCCAACTCCGCAGGCAAAGGGTGGTGGTATTTCTCTCCTTGGGGAGGCCACTCACTCTTGCAAGGTGCGCCTTCCTCCATCCACGGGTGGAAGTGCAAGTTTTTCTTTATTTCCTCCGAGCAACCGTGGGGTTTTGAGCCAGTCTGGGACACGCCACGGGTGATTGTCAATAATAGGCTGCCCAAGTTGTTGCAGCTCGAGCGAACGACTCTAGATACGTTGCTTGGTTCGGAGGAGACTCCAGGACTCCCTAACCTTCTTACCGAGAAAGTCCTGGTAAACGTTGGCTTAAGCTCGGCCCATCCCGGGGGTAAGGGCGAGACGTTTATTTTGCTCTTTCCTTTTTCTCTTTTATTATTGAATTCTGACGGTATTTCGTTTGCCAGAGGTTGCAGGGATGTGTTTGGATTCCGAAACTTTAATGGCTAAATTTCACAGCAAAGCGGTAGCCTTTGAGGGAGCTCGGGCGGAGCCGAAGAAGAAAGCCCGAGCTGCTTCGGGACCTGGCGCCGAGAGGCGCCGTCTTGGGATCGTCATCATCGAACCGGCTAGGCTTGAGCCCGAGCAGGTTACTCCACTTGGAGTAAGGCTGCCACCTCAAGTGGTGTGGAAGGCTGTGGGCAAGTGGGTGGCCACATTGCCTGCTAAGGCTTGCGGCGTTAAGAGAGCCGCTCGGTCGCCTTCATCGGGTGCTGAGCTTGTTAATGGGCTTAAAGCTCAGGTTCCTTCTACGGCCGCGGCCTCGTCCGAGGTTTAGCCAATCCCTCCGAAGTCTAGAAGGAGGCCATTTCGCCCTAATTGCCAACTGTTTGAGGACGACAGGGCGCTGCAATCGAGTGAAGTTGCGCGTGAGGTCGTGCGTTGAGCCTCACTTTCGTGCGATCGGGCCGAGCTGGTGGAGCTCGGGCTATCCGGAGTTGTTGACGAGTCTTACTCCACTGTTATTTTGCATAAGTATTTGACCTCGGCTTACTCTTGTTCTTTTGTGCCGGATGATGCACTTAGTTGACATACTGGGGATCGCCACGACCAACTCTCGAATAAAGATTCAAAATTTGCGGTCGGAAGTAGCTGCTGAGAAGTAACAAAGAGAGGAGGACGAGGCTCGGGTCGAGGCTGAGCTCGCCCGAGTTTGAAAGATGGAGGCCGAGTTTTTTCAGGTGCGATCGACGGCTGAAGGTCGCATCTCGGAACTGAAGTCTGCGCTAGCCAATCAGGGGCACAAGATTGAAGCTCTCGAGCAGAAGACCATGGAGCTCGATCGACTCGCTAAGAAGCAAGTTTCAAGGGCCGTCCAGAACTTCTGCGAGTCCAGGGAGTACATAGATGAATTGGCGGAGGCGGCGGATGATAACATGGTCTGTGGTTTCGACAATTGCCGAGAGCAAGCCTAGAAGCTATGTCCCAGGGTCGACCTCAGTGGCTTATACCCATGTTTGGATGATGACGCCGAGGCGGATGGGTCAGCGGAAGCACGTGGATTCACTACTGGGGCGACAGACCTCATTGAAGATGCTACGAAAACCACGATGGTGCCCGCTACTGAAGCTGAGAGCAAAAACCTCTCCCGTCGTTGACCTGAAGTGAAATAGGTTGGGTAGGCCTTTTGGACATATATTTTTTGTAGAGTCGGTGATCGGGGAGGTTCTTTGTATTTTGTCTGACCTTGAAGTCAATTCTTTTTGTATTTGGTCCTTCGTCTTTTGGCATTAATGAAGTAAACTTCTTCTTCTTTAATTTTTCTGTAACTTCATATTTGCGTGGTTCCGCCTTTAAGACTTAATCATGTATTTGAATTTTTTCTGTCTTACGTTCGATCATTTAAAATAAACCGAACTGCAGTGCTTAGGTTCATACCTGGCCTATGCAGGAGGAACCGTGCTGGACGTTCGCCGAAGTTTGCATGGTCGGCGTCCGCTTTTAATTTTGCGATCCATTATCCCCAGGCTCGTCCATTAATGCACGTTAGGTGTTTGGGTCGAGTTTTAGCCCTGTTTTAACTCTCGCAATATGGCTTAGGATACTTATAACACAGATGGCCGTTGCGAACTCTGACGGTTCTTTACTTTGGGGTTTCCCTAAGTTTAAAAGGGGATATTCGGAATCGAGCTAGGTCGCAGTCGAAGTTTCCACCTCCCCATTCATATTGGGGATGGTTTATAGAAAGTCTATGGATGGGGGTGCCTTTCCTTGGCTCCCTGTTAATGCTGTAGGACATCCCAAGCCGAGCTCAGAGAATAACATTGTAGATGCCCCCCACTCAGATCAGGGGCTTTCTTGTAGATTCCTACGGAGGGAGGTGCTCTTCCTCGGCTCCCCGTTGACCCCGCAGGGCATCCCGAGCCGAGCTCAAGGGATGACTTTACAGATGCCCCCCACTCAGATTAGGGGCTTCCTTGTAGATTTCTGCAGAGGGAGGTGCTCTTCCTCGGCTCCCCATTGACCCCGCAAGGCATCTCGAGCCGAGCTCAAGAGATGACTTTATAGATGCCTCCCACTCAGATCAGGGGCTTCCTTGTAGATTCCTATGGAGGAAGGTGCTCTTCCTCGGCTCCCCGTTGACCCCGCAGGGCATTCCAAGCTGAGCTCAAAGGATGACTTTACAGATGCCCCCCACTCAGATTAGGGGCTTCCTTGTAGATTCCTGCGGAGGGAGGTGCTATTCCTCAGCTCCTCGTTGACCCCACAGGGCATCCCGAGCTGAGCTTAAGGGATGACTTTACAGATGCCTCCCACTCAGATCAGGGGCTTCCTTGTAGATTCCTGCAGAGCGAGGTGCTCTTCCTCGGCTCTTTGTTGACCCCACAGGGCATCCCGAGCCGAGCTCAAGGGATGACTTTACAGATGCCCCCCACCCAGATCAGGGGCTTCCTTGTAGATTCCTGGGAGGGAGGTGCTCTTCCTCGGCTCCCCATTGACCCCATAGGGCATCCCGAGCCGAGCTCAAGGGATGACTCTACAGATGCCCCCCACTCAGATCCAGAGCTTTTTTGTAGATTCCTGCGGAGGGAGGTGCTCTTCCTCGGCTCCCCGTTGACCCCCCAGGGCATCCCGAGCTGAGCTCAAGGGATGACTTTACAAATATCTCCCACTCATATCAGGAACTTCCTTGTAGATTCCTGTGGAGGGAGGTGCTCTTCCTCGGCTCTCCGTTGACCCTGCAGGGCATCCCGAGCCAAGCTCAAGGGATGACTTTACATATTCCCCCCACTCAGATCAGGGGCTTCCTTGTTTCCATAGCTAATGGGGTTTCTCTTTGCCGAACTAGTCAGGGCGTTTTAGAAACACTTGGCAACTTTTTAAAAGTCGTCTTTATTGATAATATATCCGAAGGTTGTCAAAGTGCCAAGTCTGAGAAATTAGGCTTGCATCTAGGGATTCCAGCTTGTAGGCTCCTGGCCGTTAGATTTGGATGACTCGGTATGACCCTTCCCAGTTTGGGGCAAGTTTTTCTTGTTTCAAAGGTCGGGAGGCTTCGATTTTCCTCAAGACCATGTCGCCGACCTTGAACGTCTTAAGCTTGACCCTGGAGTTGTAGTATTGCACCGCTTTTCGCTGGTATCTAGCCATGCGAATCTGGGCGGTTTCTCTTGTTTCCTCAAGTAGGTCCAAATTGCCTCGAAGTCGTGCCGAGTTTGTGGCAGCGTCAAAGCTTTCCACTGGTGAGAGGGCAATCTGACCTCGAGAGGAATAACTGCTTCTGTACAGTAAGATAAGTTGAAGGGGGTTTGCCCAGTAGGAACTCGGAAAGTTGTTCGGTATGCCCAGAGGACGTTGTAGAGGTCCTCTGCCTACTATCCCTTTGCCTGATCCAATCGAGCTTTAAGCCCTTGTAGGATGGTTCGGTTGGTAACTTCTGCTTCCCCGTTGGCTTGTGGATGGGCCACCGACGTGTAGCGGTGATTGACATCGAGCTCGGAGCAGAACTCATCCAACCGAGCATTGTCAAATTGGAGGCCATTGTCAGAGATGATGACCCTGGAAAGTTTGAACCGGCATATAATCATCTTTCAGACGAAATCTTGTACCTTCAGTTCGGTAATTTGGGCGATGGGTTCAGCCTCGACCCACTTGGTGAAATAGTCGATGGCGACAATGAGAAATTTTCGTTGTCCCGTGGCTGGAGAAAAAGATCCGAGGATGTTGATTTCCCATTGGGCAAAAGGCCAAAGAGCGCTGATCGGTGTTAGCGGCGCCGTAGGTCTGCATTGAATGCTGGCGTAGTGTTGGCATCAGTCGCACTTTCGGGCAAATTCTACCGTGTCCTTTTGCATAGTGGGTCAGTAATACCCTTGTCGTAGGATCTTGTGTGATAGGGCTCGGCCGCCCTGGTGACTCCCACAGATCCCCTCATGTACCTCCTGCATCGCGGAATCCGCTTCCGAAGGTCGGAGACATTGGAGGAGCGGCGATGTGAAAGATCGGCGGTATAGTCGTCGGGTTACAAGCCTATCTGCGGGGAGGATTCCGTTCTGTAGAAAGTCTACTAGGGGATCCATCCAACTAGGCTTGATTTCCACGCTCAGCATCGATCCGGACTCTTTCGTGCTCGGTGTCGTCAAACGTTCGAGAAAAGTGCTGGTGGAGTTCGGCTGAGAAGGAGGTTGCCAGCTTTGATAACAGGTCGGCTCTTGCATTTTCTGACTTGGGGATGTGCTGGATGTCGAAGTTGGTCAAAGTAGAGGTGATGCTCTGCACCTTTTGTAGGTATTTTACCATGGACGGTTCCAGAGCTTCGAAATCTCCCATGACTTAGCTCACCACGAGCTGGGAGTCACTAAAGACTTTTAAGCAGGGGACGTTAAGTTCTTTAGCCAACTTGACCCCGACGATCAGAGCTTCATATTCCGCCTCGTTGTTGGAATCGAGGAATTCAAAGTGCAGGGCTTGCTCTACAACTACTCGTTCTAAGCTAGTGAGGATAAGGCCTGTGCCACTATCCCCCAATGTCGAGGAGCCGTCAACGTGCAGAATCCACGGTCGCTTCTTCTGTCTGATTGAGCATGGATGAAGGGTCATCCAGCAATGTGGACTCTACTAGAAAATCGACGAGCACTTGGGCTTTGACTGCAGGTCTGGGACGGTATTCCAGACCAAATTCTCCAAGCAACTGTCCATTTTGCAATTCTTCCGACCCGATCAGACCGCTGCAAAATTTGCCTAAGAGGTTGATCAGTTAGCACAACTATGGGGGTGTGTCTGGAAGTATGGTCAGAGCCTATGGGCCGAGGTGACGAGCACGTAGACGGTTTTCTCTAACTTGAAATATCTGGTCCCCGCATCTCGTAGGATCTGGCTAGTGTAGAATATGGGCTTCTGGCTCTTATCTTCTTCTCGAACCAGCACCGAGCTTACCGCGGCCGGGGAGACCACGAGGTACAGGAAGAGAGCCTCTCCATGCTGGGGATTTGTGAGCAAAGGGGGTGTGGAGAGGTAGCGTCGGAGTTCTTCAAAGGCATGCTGACACTCTTCAGACCATGCGAAGTCTTTAGGGTTTTTGAGGATTTTGAAAAAGGGGAGGCACCGCTCGGCTAATCGGACGACGAATCTTCCGAGAGCTGTCATCCGACCAGCAAGCCTCCGTACCTCGTGGACTATCCTCGGTGGCGTCATTTCTAGCAGCACCCGGATCTTTTTGGGATTAGCTTCGAATCCTCGTTGCGTCACCACGAAGCTGAGGAACTTTCCTGAAGTGACCCCAAAGGTGAACTTCGCCGGGTTGAGCTTCATTCGGTACCTTTGGAGTGTGGAGAATGCTTCTTCTAAGTCAGCAATGTGGTGACTGGTTGTCCGACTCTTTACTAGCATGGCGTCGACGTAAACCTCCATGTTTTGCCCGATTTGATCCTTGAAGATCTTGCTGACAAGCCGTTGATAGGTCGCACCGACATTCTTTAGTCCAAAAGGCATGACCCTGTAACAATAGAGGCCATTGTCATTAATGAAAGCAGTTTTTTCTCCATCTTCGGATGTCATTCAGATCGATTATATCCAGAAAAGGTATTCATGAAGGTCAGAAGTTGATGTCTGGAGGTGGCGTCAACGAGTTGATCGATCCTTGGAAGAGGAAAGCTGTCATTCGGACAGGTTTTGTTCAGGTTGGTGTAGTCTATGCACATGTACCACTTCCTGCTAGTTTTCTTTACGAGGACAACGTTGGCGAGCCAATCGGGGTAGTGACTTCCCTGATGAAGCTGGCTTTGAGAAGATTGCCGACCTTTTCGGCTACTGCTTGTTGTCGGTCAATTGCTAAGCTCCGCTTCTTTTGTCGGACCGGCTTGTGGGTCGGCTGTACTTTGAGGTGCTGGACCATCACCTTGGGGTCCACTCCTGGCAAGTCGGCGAACGACCAAGCGAACATGTCTGCATTGGCCTGGAAAAATTCGATCACATGGGCTCGTACCTCCGGACTCAAGCCAGACCCGATCAGTACAGTCTGGTCGGGTCTGTCGTCCCTTAAGGGAATGTGAAGGAGGGGGACACTCAGCTGGCTGTTTGCCTTTAAGCGCAGTCATGTAACACTACTTCGCGATTATTTGATCCCCTCGGACTTTGCTGACCCCTTTGCTTGTAGGGAACCACATCAGGAGGTGATAGGTCGACACCACCGCTCGGAAGGCGTTCAACCCTGGTCGACCAAGGATGGCGTTATAGGCCGAAGCGATCCGGACCACAAGGAAATTCAACTTCACAGTACTTTCTCGGGGCGCGCTTTCGACCATGACTGGTAAGCTAATAACCCCTTCGACGGAAACAGAGTCTCCTGTGAACCCGATCAGAGGTGTACTTATTCTTTCAAGCTGCTCTCTGGCCATTCCCATCTTTTGAAAGGCATCGTAAAACAAGCCGTCTGCAGAGCTTCCATTATCCACCAGGACTCTCTTTACATCATAGTTTGCGATAGTGAGGAAAATCACTACAGCATCGTTGTGGGGAGTTTCAACTCCCTTTAGATCCTCATCGAAGAAGGAGATGATCTCCGCAGTGCATAGGCATTTTGAAGGAGCCCTTCTTTTCGGCCTGCTGGCTCGGGCATTCTGGGCTATCCTCCTCCGATGGTGTGAATAACGCCCACGACGGGGCGACCATTATTCTGCTCCTCGGGTGCCCTCCTTTCAGGTTGGCCGGTAACAAACTGGCTTAGCCGTCCATGGCAGATGAGTATCTTAATTTCATCATGGAGCTAGTAGCAGTCCTCCATATCATGGCCGCAGTCTTTATGGAAGCGACAATATTTGTCCGAGTGCTTCTGTGGGGTCGCGGACCACATCTTTGGTGGGCGTCGGAGGTAACCTCGACCCTCGATCTTCATGAGGATCTCAGCTCGGGTAGAAGAAAGGGGGGTGTATCTCCCGAACTTCGGAGGGGTACATACTTGTTGAAATTTTTGGCCGGAGACCTCGGGTCGACCGGGCTCCGTGGTCGGAGAGGATTCTTCTCACACCGAGAAGATCGGCTTCTTGGGCGGGAGCGCTCCTCAAAGCGTTTCTTCTTCATTTTGGCTGATAGCTCGGCCGTCTCTCGTCGAAAGGCCATGACTTCTTCGGCCTTTGCGTACTTTCGGGCTCTGGCCAGCATCTCGGCGAAGTCGACAGGGAAGCTTTTCTCGATGAAGAAGAGAAATTTGTAGGATCGAGCTCCAGTCTTTAATGCCGACATGGCAATTGACTGGTCGAGATCTCGAACTTCCCACATGGACAAGGTAAAGCGATCGATGTAATCTTTCAGAGGCTCTCCTTCCCTCTGCTTAATAGCCAAGAGGGAGTCTGAAGTCTGGCGCTGACGTCGGTTAGCAGCTGTGGAGTAATTGATTAAGTCCTCATTTGATTTTGATGAGCTTAAAG
>JAOXJJ010001168.1:202985-214699 GCA_025769935.1 Phoenix roebelenii | reverse complement strand
AAGGAGAGAATAGTTGGTTTGGTGTGGTGAGAATGAGGGAGGAAAGGGGTATTTATAGGACTCCAAATATTTTTTTTTCCAAAATACCCCTAAAATTATCCATTTTTTGATTGTTGGGAGGGGTATTTTGGGTAAAAATCAAAAAAAACCGTTGGAGCAACGGTTTTTTTTTTTCCACACGGCCCGTCTGGTGCCTGGCACGGCCCGTAACGGCTATTTTTTTTGCCTAACGGGTCGTGCCCGGCACGGCCCGTATCGTGCCAGGGCCCGGCATGGCCCGCCACCCCGCAGGCCTAGGGCCGGGCCGGGCTTAGCTTTTAGGCTAAGCGGGCCGTGCTTGGCACGGCCCGTTTAGTAACAGGGTCGGGCCAGGCACGACCCGTTTAATCTTGGGCCCGGTGGGCCTGGGCCGGGCCGGGTCCGGCACGGCCCGATGCCCATCTCTACAGATAGGTATGGCGGTGGTCACCCATTGATTCGGAATACTCGTAGATTGGTATAAGAGTTGTCCGCTACCCAAATTGTTCATATATATCGAGAGGCGAATAAAGGAGCAGAGTGGGTCGCCTCATATATTGCACGTCATTCTGAAGACGTCATCTGGATGAGCTTAGCAGGTGTTCTCCATCTATTGCACTGTTTACTTTCTTTTGATTTGGCAGGATATACTGGAAATGAAACGCCGATCAAAAACAAAAAAAAAACAAACAAACAAAAAAAAAAAACAATCAAGTTGTCACGTCAGCATTGCAGCTAACTCCCCCGGCCACGTCTTCCTCTTTGCCACCCGCGTGTACACAACCGCAGCTCCGCTACTCGGAAACAGCCGGCCCCTCTTTAATTTCTTTTGTTGTACTTTAGACCACAAGGTGAGAAAAAGAAAAGTTCCATGGCGGAAAGCGGGTCGAGCTCTTCTTCGAGCTTCTCGCCCGTCGCATAGAGCCATGGGCGTGAGGAAAATCCCGGACAGCACCTCGCCCGCAGACTCCCCACGCCATCCCGGCCCCAAAAACCGCCTCCCGAGAGAAAAATCTCGAACCAACCTCTCCACCTCCTTCTCTTGTCCCTGTTCCCATTGGCCAAAATACCCCTCTTCGTTACTCTACTTATCTCATACATACAAGGTTATCCCGGTCTATCGTGCCAATATTCTTTCACCGTGCCACCCCGTCACCTCCGACCCCCGGACACGTGCTCAGATTCTTTCGCCAACTTTTTCTCTTGATATTTTTCCCTTCCTCTCAGATCTGACTTCCCCCCTCTCCTCGTCGCCTCTTATAGTTTATAACGTTCATCCATCTGAAAAGTGGAGAGAAGATGACACACGCACACACAGAGAGAGCAGTTGCAATAAAGATTTAGAACGTTGCCAACCATTTGTTATCGCTAGGTAGGTATCTTAATGAGTCGCTTGTTCACTTCACCCAGCAGCGTTTGCTTCCACGAGACCGAGATATTTAATCTTTTCTTGCAAACTTCCTCAGGGATTTGCTGCACCTTCCAGGACTTTGGATTCCCATTTTTATGCTGTGAGTTATTTCCTTGGCGCATCATTCTACCCGACTCGATCCCGTCTTCAGTTTTCCCTCCCTGTCTCACGACTCGATTGTTTTTTTTAAAACTCTTGCTCGTTTTACGGACTTTTTATATATATAATTCCCATTGTTATGCTGTGAGTTATTTCGTCGGTGCATCATTCCACCTGACTCGATTCCTTCTTCAGTTTTCCCTCCCTGTCTCCCGATTCAATTGTTTTTTTTAAAAAAACTATTGCTCGTTCTACGGAGTTTATATATATATATATAATTCCCATTCTTATGCTGTGAGCTATTTCCTCGGCGCATCATTCTACCTGACTCGATTCCTTCTTCAGTTTTCCCTTCCTGTGTTACGATTCAATTGTTTTTTTAAAACTAGTGCTCGTTTTACGGAGTTTATATATATATACACATACGTGAAAAACTAAGATGGCTTAGACACCTTCGTTTGGCCTAGTTTTCTTCGTTGCGGATATTCTTCATCTCCATCCTTCGCGTTTCGCGTGTAAGATTGGTGTGGACGGAGATCGCAAAGCAAGGGGCTGGTTTCGTTCTTAGGGATCGACCCCCGCTTCGCATCACGACAATATACGGACACTTGGTCGTAGCGCTCGTTTTACTATTTCTAAACCCACGCCGCCCGTTATACCCTCATATATTCTTAAAATTACGACAATGACCCTACATAGGAAAACTTTTTTGCTGAAGCGAGATCTGCCGTCCATGTCGACAGGGTTTGTGTGTGATTGACGGCGGATTCAGTTTTCTGATAAAAAAAATTTATGCGGCCGTTGAGGTGAGTTTCGAGGGCATATGTGTGAATTTGGCGATTGTGGCATTGTCGTGGTTTCTTTGGAAAATGTTAGCTATTTAAGGGATATGGGTTCGCGAGAGGGGGGGGGGGGGGGGGGGAAGGAAGACGAATCCCTCTAACTAGGTTTGGTTATTTCTTTGATTTCAGATCGACCTCAGACGCTTGGAGGCCCCTCAAATAAACAAAGAGAAAAAGGGAAAGAGGACTCCCCGGCGGCGGCGGCGGCGGCGGCGGCGCGGCGGCGATCATGCCATGCACGGCGGCGGCGGCGGCGGCGGCGATCATCCACCGTGGGTCACCCGCGGCGGCGGCGGTGGCTAAGGAGCACCGCCGCAGCCGCCGGGACGGGATCCGGCGGTCGGGGTCCGGCACCGACCTCGTCGGGATGAGGCGGTCGCGGTCGGAGCCCCAGCTCCGGTGCTCCCTCAGCGTCCCCCGCCCCGCCACCGCCGCTTCCGCGCCGGCGAAGCTCAAGACTAGCCGCTCCGTCGGCCTGCTCTCCTTCATCCCCAACTCGATCCGATCGTTTCTGTTCGATTCGGAGGAGGCGCATGGGGGGACGAGATTGGTGGATCCGGATGAGAGCAGCGAGGAGGAGGTGGGATCGGAGACGGAGAAGCGATCGAACTGGGTGGAGAGGATCTGGGAGCTGAGAAACCACTGGCGGGATCGGAAGCCTAGAGAAGACGAGAAGGCCACCGGCGACGGCGATGGCGAGGAGACCGAAGAGTTCTGCCGGGCGAGTTACGACTCGGGCGATGAGGGGGGAGCGGGGGAGGAGCGGAGCGAGTGGGATCGGGAGTCGTTCGCCCGGCTCTTGGCCCCGGTCCCGTGGAGGGACGCCAAGCTCTTCTCCCAGTTGGCGTTTCTCTGCAACATTGCCTACGTGATACCTGAGATCAAGGTTAGTTTATTTCCTCCTCTCATTACATGATCATGATCTGATCAAATAGTTGGTTTCCTTCCTTTTTATGAGTTTAATAAATTAATTCATTATTTTTAATCTCATACAAAGAACCTGGAGGGGGATTTGTTAGTTCGCGAGAATATGTAGGCAAGCTACAAGGGGGGCGCATTGGATTGAGTAGCCGTTGAGAACTTTGTATATTATCTCACGTCAAATTGTTCCGTTATAGGTTTAGTTTGAGTTTACCTATGACTTCAAGCCCTTGTTTAAATAGGTCATGTATTCGTACTGTTTATCCTACTTTTTTACTAGCATGTTGCTATCAACCACCCCTCAAATCACTTCTTGGTTCACCAAACTGATGCGGCAATCAGAGATAAATTAGGACTTCGTCGTCTCCTCTATTGTCACGAATCAAATTGTTCAACACTAGTCTTGGATTGAGTTTCTTCATCGTCACCATCAGACATTTATAGTCATAGAATTTGTTTTTGACTTCTAATATATATTTCATTAATACTTTCAACTGTTTGCCACCATCTTTGTTGTTATCATAGTACTACGATCAATCATCTATCAGAATGCCACTCAGCTCCAGGCGGATCTAGTGGTTGGGGATTGGCATGGTTCGCAGGCAGGTCGGTGGTGTTAATCGGGTCCAATTTTCCATTTGACTAATCACCAATTCCCATGTCAAACTGGTGAACTGAGAGATGAGAGATGATCTAGCAGATGATTTTTAATGTTTTTCTTTCTATTAGTATAATAAAAACAATAATTTTGTAGTAACCATTATTTATTGCCATAATAATCTACGAAAAATACAATGAATCTTGCCAATTGTATTAAGATTTATTCTTGTGATACAATGATCATCTAATAACATAGTAGCCAAAAAATAATCATACTTAAATTATTATTTTTAATAATTTATCATTTCGTGTGAACTTTTGGGGTATATCCACCTTCTCAATTCGACGTGGCCATGGGTCTAATTGAGTTTTGCTTCTATCTATTTTTATTTCCTAAAATTGTTTCATTCTCTTTTAATCTAATCTCTTGAAAGGGCCAAACCTTTATATCTCGTGTCAACCGATTCAACCCGCCTCTGTAAGGCGAGGGCAAAAGGAGACCGGCGATGGCCTCTCTCCTTTCTTTTGCATCCTACGCCATCTTGGTTGCGAGAGAGTATAAGAAAATATAAAATATATAAATAAATATATTTTATTCTATCAACTTAAGTTTTTGGGATAAGCAGTGATTCCAACATTATATGATGAGATGAAACACAAATATCCCCCCTACTTTTTACTGAATAATTCATGGTATATCTGGTTACCAAAAAAAACAATCCCAGCCGTCCACTCCAAAACTATAAATGGTTCTCATGAAAATATACTGAAACAGAACTCCAAGAATGTTCACTAAACAAGATCAAGATCTGAGCTCCTTTTTAAAAATGAAAATCCCTTCTGTTTTATCCCCCTCGCCTGCATGGCGTGGGATGGGCCTTTCAAATTGTCATCATCAGCTTCATCATCATTAATATTTCTGAAATCGTTATGTTGGGGGACTTGGGTCTTGGGAGAATTTACGTATAAAGTGATTTTTTTAACGTAATTAATCTTATACTTTTCTAATTATAGGCAGAGGACCTGATGAAATACTATAATCTTCGGTACGTCACTTCCTCGTTGGAGAAGAAATCGGAGGCCGCAATCAAGGCCCGGCTCGAGAGCGACTCAACCCATCCTGCGCCTGGACCGACCGGTCCGTGCCGAAGATCCGGCCCTGGAACCCAGCTGAGGCGCCCGATCCGGCCCTCCGTGGCCTACGAGATCGCCGCATCGGCCGCGTCCTACGTCCACTCCCGCGCCAAGGGCCTCCTGTCCCTCGGCCGGGAACCCAGGCCCACCAATCGCGGGAAGAGATTCGGCGAAGGGCCGGAGGAGGCGCTGTCGCCGAAGGGGACTCCGGGCCAGGAGGCAGTCGGAGAAGGGCCGGAGGAGGAGCAGTCGCCGAAGGGGAGTCCCGGCCGAGTGTACAAGACCAATGTGGCCGCTTACGTGGCAAGGTCGACGATGACGGCGGTGGTGGCGGCGGAGGAGGAGGCACGGCAGGAAGCGGCGGAGGATCTGCGGTCGCTCCATTCCTCGCCGTGCGAGTGGTTCGTATGCGACGATCCCACTACCGGCACTCGCTGCTTCGTCATCCAGGTCGGTTAAATCCGACAATTGCCCTTGAACTTCTCATCTATTACATGGTTGCCCCTGTCGTTCCAAATTCCGCCACTAACTGTTCGACCAACTGGCAGGGTTCGGATTCGCTGGCTTCCTGGCAAGCCAACCTGTTCTTCGAACCCACCAAATTTGAGGTAAGCTCACCGTGAGTTTTCAACCGCACTTTTTTCTTCTCCTTTCCTTTTTTAATTTTTCTCAGTCCTTTGGTTAATCTTTACGTTTATCTTCTTTCTTTCTCTTTCTTTCACCTTTTTTCAGACACTTGTATATATTATATAATTACAATGGGTTTTAAATAACGACTGTTCTTTATAAATGGCTGTTGCATGGTGACATTAACAGCCCTTATTAACGTTTTTAGTATTCATTTTATAGAATCAAATCCCGCTCTCAACATAATGGCTATTGAAGGTCTTAATCTTCATAGCTTCCAATTTCATCAAAAAAAAAAAATGTGGAATCACATTTTTATGTCAACTCCGGAAAAAAATATTCATAGGAACAGTGATTTGGAAATAAAATTGCATGCTAACCTTTTTTTATCACCATCCGTTATTTTTCACTATGTCAGTATTTACGGTTATTATAACAATCAATATCTGATTATCAGCTCAGGCTAAATTGAGCAAATGATGGCCAATGCTTCTTTTATAATAATGAAGAAGAACGGCTACAGTAGGGTCCATCATTAGACTCTTATGTCGTTATGTTTCGAAAGTTATCTAACTTGATCTGGGGTTGCATCTGAAAAGGAGACGGAGGTGCAGGTACATCGAGGGATCTATGAAGCGGCGAAGGGAATATACGAGCAGTTCATGCCAGAGATCGAGGAGCACCTGGAGCGTTGGGGTGACAGGGCAAAGCTTCGATTCACGGGGCATTCTCTCGGAGGGAGCCTCTCGCTCCTGGTCCACCTCATGCTCTTGTCTCGGGGCTTCGTCAAGCCCTCCACCCTCCTCCCCGTCGTGACCTTCGGCGCCCCGTCCGTGTTCTGCCGGGGGAAGCGGGTGTTGCAAGCGCTGGGGCTGGGCGAGGGGGAGGTGCGCTCGGTGATGATGCACCGGGACATCGTGCCCCGAGCCTTTTCTTGTGGCTACCCAAACCACGTCGCCCAGGTCCTGAAGCGCCTTAACAAAGCATTCCAGTCTCACCCTTGTCTCAATAACGAGGTGAGTCCTCTTTCTAGCTCTCATTTCTTTCATGACACATGGGTCTCAATCTGAATCCTGTCGTGGCTCTTATGTTAATGGTCCAACAATCATGGATTAATTTGCCATTTCTGGAGCTGGGTCCTGCATCATACATAAGTATCGATCGACAATAATTTGTTGCTTTTTACTAATTATTTTACCTGTTTATTATTTTCAAAGGGTGCAATGTGAATTAATTAGTTCAGATTAGAATTTGATCTAGCACCAAAATTTTCAACCCAAATGCAATGAAACTAGGGCTAGGTTAGATTAGTTAGGTTGGCTTGGTCCAAAAGGGGCAGTGTTGGCAAAATCTGACCCTTATCTGACATCCCATGCAAACCCACCATAAGTTAATGGGTTTGAATAGGTAATTGGGTTGATTCAGTCGACCCAGTATCAGTCAAATTATATCTCGGTGGGTTTAAATTCAGCCTCTAGATCTGTGAGACACATGGGGTTAACAAAATTGGCTCCTGGAACTAACACGGTTAATAGTTTCTAGTTTTTCAGTATGGTTCTATTCACTTGTGAAAGGTTATATTGAGTGATGGATAGGATGTTCCATGAAGTTTTAAGAATATGGGATTGTATTTTAGCTAATTTTACCTTAATTAGTTCATGACCGTCATGTATCCTGATTTTCTAAAATTTTATAATTATAATGATATATTTGAAGTTCAATTATTTTATTGTTTGTTGTCTTAGAATACCATTTTTGCTTTATTTTTTACTTATATGTGTACTTAACAGGAGTGAAGATTTAAATGGGTCAGTGTGTGCAGGTCTGAGTTATATAAAACAAATGAGTTGGGTAAGGATTTATGTTTTCTAACCCAATTATACATGAATTGGGTATGGGTTTAGAGTTTTTTTTTAATATGAACAAGATTTGAACCAATGAAACCTAACCTAACCTGGTCCTTTGCCACCCCAAAATACGAGTGCAACTTGTGTTGTGCTTGATCCAAACCCACCTGCATGATTGGGTTGAACCTCAACTCAACCCAACCCAATATATAAATCAATAATTATTCATATATATATATATTTCATATAGGCAAATTATCTTTTTATATGAATATATATTTGTATTTTTGAAATTTTGGGATGAGTGAGATCTCAATTCAACAAATATTAGTTCAATTAAAATATAGCAAAACCCAACTAACACAACCCAACTTGAATTTAGCTTATAATAGCATTGTTTTATCAAATCATTGATTCTGTTTGGACAAAGATCTTGTTGGTATGATATATCTTTTGTAGGGCATCTTATTAAGAAAATAAAAACAAGGGCGGTTAAAGAAAATGGGATGACAGAGGAGCAGCTAGGTTTAAGGGATACGATAAATCACCTCTTAAAAGTGATCCTTTAACCCTAAAGGCTAGGCATCAGTTGGTCCATTTAACAACTTGGATCTCTTTCAAAACTGGTGCTTCACCGCAATTTCTATAGAGGTGCCCTGTTAGACGTTAAGACCTTCCGTAGGGATAAAAGTGGATTGAATAATATCCGTCCGGATTTATTTTTGTATCCGAATCTATTCGGATATTGGTAGAAATTTGAGTATATAATCGTATCCATATCTGTCAAAGAAAAATGGATATGGATATGACAGACAACTATCCAAATATCCGATTTCATTTGTAACCCTATTTAATTTTATGACACTCATAAGCTTTTAAGAAAAATAAATAATCATATTAACATACTATTAACTTGATTTATTATCTACTTAATTATATCTTTGATTCTATTGTTATACAGTTTAACTATCCCATTTATATTTATATTTATATCTACACTTTTGATTTCTATTCGTATCCATTTAAAACAAATATGAATATAAATTTTTATTTTTACATTCGACTAACATCCGCATTCATATTTATATTTATCAAACAAAATAAATATGAATATCGGAATGCTAGTATCTGATCCGATTATAACCCTAATCTTCTGGCATCCAAAGGGTCTCAATGGTGATAACATGACCTTGATTTGGGTTTATCCGCAGCCCAACCGATGAATTATATAATTGAGATAACCTGTTGTGGAACTACAGCTTAGCATGATTTTGCCTTTTCCTTGGTTCAGAAAGTCCTATATTCTCCACTGGGCCAGACGTACATCCTTCAACCCGACGACAAAACCTCTCCTCCCCACCCTCTCCTACCCCCAGGAGCAGCTCTCTACATCTTGGACGGAAAGAACGCAGCCGAAGGGGGCGCATCGACGAAAGCGACGGCGGCCGGCGCCCTTAGAGCCTTCCTCAACTCTCCGCATCCCCTGGAGACGCTGAGCGACCCGGCGGCCTACGGCTCCGACGGCACCATCCTCCGCGACCACGACTCCAGCAACTACCTTAAGGCCATGAGCGGGCTGGTCCCGCAGCACACCAAGTCAGTGGTCTGGCGGACGCGGCGGCAGCGTTTCCACCAATTGTGGCCCCTCCTCACCCACCATGATCCGAGAATGGAGAAACCGGGCCTGCTCACTCAGGAGGTGCTCTGAGGACTAGACTGGAACTCTTCGTCGTTTCCCATTGTGAAAAGTAGTAGATTTGGATCCTTTAGTTTTGTACATGGAAACAGTCTTTTTCTTTTTGTCCTTTCGTCGTGTTCTGTCAATGTACGATGGATTCGTACGGGCGCCTTTAAAATTTAGTTTCTTGTCATCATGTTAATATAAGGGACCATTAGCATCGATTTCAGGCGAAAGAAAATTCTAGCATCAAACAATAACTAAAGTGGGTGCAACTGTGGCGAGTCTGGTCCGGTTTTTGGTTGGCTCAAGTTTAAGATTCGTAACATCTTCGAACTTGGACCTCCGCAAATAGCGCTGCTATGGCACCAAGCCAGACGAGATCCGGACAACATTTAGGGACCAGATCAGATAACTGATGAGCCTAGAGGTCGGTCTGGCCATAGCCGGCCAAAAGAACCAAAGGCAAACAAGCCCGTGCACAAGCCATGACCAGTGCCTGTGCGCAGAATTGTCACCAATAGCAGTGCGCAGGACCAGCTCGCACACTAGATTTCACCCCATCAGCCCATCAAGCGCTAGGTCGCACAAAACCGTCCGCGCGCATGCAGCATTGCGCGCCAGGTCGCGCACAAAGGCGGATCACACCAGCCAAACAAGGAAACGACCGAGCATGCAACCCATAAGCTTCTATGCGCCCGCCCAAACGCGCGAGCCAGCCAAACAAGGCAACGGCCAAGCGCACAACCTACAAGCTTCTGTGTGCCCGTCTAGCTGCGTGTCCTTGCGCGAGCTCTTGTCCGAGTGCGCAACCCACAAGCTTCTGTGCGCCCGCCTAGCCGCACGCGCCAGCCAAAGAAGGCAACGGCCGAGCGCACAACCCACAAGCTTCTGTGCGCCCGTCCAGCCGCGTGTGCACAAGGGCGCGTGCTCTTGTCCAATCTGCGGGCCAGTGGCAAGCGCATCTGCGCTTGCGGGCCTGGCATGCTTTGGTCAAGCATGGCAAGGATATCTGTGCTATAGCAGTGCACAGGCCACAACAACAACTTTCCCAACCATCCCAACAGGGCATTCCTTCCCTACTACCCTAACGGGGCATCTGGCCAAAACTTCCTCCAAGGGTTCCAAAGTACTGAGGAGCACTGCAAATGGGGCAATCCCAATGGGGCATCCAGCCAAAGCTCACCCTGAGGGTTCCAAAGTACCAAGAAGCATTGCAAATGTGGCGACAGCAGCTCACGGCAGCAGCTTTCCCTGCTACCCCAGCGAGGCATCTGGCCAAAGCCCACTCTGAGGGTTTCATGGTACCGAGGAGCATTGCAAATGGGGCCAGCCCGTATGCGCGTCCAGAGCGAACCGAAGGTGCATCTCAGTCGTCTATGCGCACGTCAGGCCACGCGCTTGGCAATTTTGCCCGTATGCGCAGTTTTCCCTCAAGCCGGAATGCGCCCATGTGCCCAACCTTGCCAACTACGGCCAACCGCAGCCAACCACGGCCAACCACTGCCAAACCAATCCAACCACAGCCAACCGCAACCATGGGTGCCTAGCAACTGCATCGAGCCTTACAACCTATAAATAGTCTTGAGGGGCTATAGTGCGGGGCATTCCAAAGCGGCAAGTAATCTGTGTAAAATCCTCTTGTGAGGGTCCGCCTTAGGGCTTGGGCTTGGGAGAGCAACATCAAGTTCTCACTAGATTGGGCTAGTAAGAAGATTTCCTCCTTTGCTAGATTAGACTATTAGGGGTTCCCTCCGAATACTTAGTGGATTGGGCTAGTGCGGGTGTCTTGTTATGCCCCACTAGATTTAATTGTCTACATTTGTACTTTGTTCATTTGCATTCAAGTTGAATCAAAAGCCACTTTGCTTTCATTTTTCATTTGTCTGAGTGAATGATCCAACCAAACCAAGCGTAGGAATTTGCTGTCACTTCCAATTCCAACGAGCAAAACCTTGGTGCTACCTTCCAATCGGTCCACGGCAGCATTGCAACCCGACATGAAGCCAAGAAACAATGGTGTGGGGCTTCGTTGTGAGGCCCCATCATTATTGGTGCTTCATTGAGATAAATATCTCAAAAGGTAACGCTGTACTTGAACTTTCTTTTATCAAGGCAACATCTTTAAATTTCAGCCTTGAAAAGATGGAGTCCGGAGAGAACTCAAACACCCACCAGCAGCGGATCGAGGACTTGGAAGGCCACTCAGTGTAGCTTGGCAGGGCATTGGAAACCCTATCCAATACCTTGGCCGAGATAAGAAGAGTAAAGATGAGAAGGGAGACTAATGCAAACTTAGGGAGGTTAGAAAGAAGAATGGAAGAGAGAGTGAGAGAGAAAAATTAGAGGAAGAGGCGTTGGTCGCATGGCTCAAGGCAGGGCCAGACAAGAGAAGAGGGAGAGAGTGAAGGAGGCAGTGGGTCGGCAAACGATCAATGGGACTATGGCATGAGAGAAAATAGGAGACTGAGAAGTAGAGTTGAAGGACTTGGAGTAGTGTTGGAGAGATGGGTCGAAGAAAATCAAGAGGGTGTGAG
>JAOXJJ010001168.1:188791-201540 GCA_025769935.1 Phoenix roebelenii | reverse complement strand
CTAGTAATTACCTAGAGCTTAAGTAAGTAACATCTTATCATCCCACTGCATTCAATTCAAAGTAAAACTTAGGGAACGTAAATTTTTAGAAAACCCAATTCACCCCCCCTCTTGGGTTGTCACCTTGGGCAACAGTAGGCTTGAAAGGAGAAGCCATGGTGCCGTTTGATGTAAAAGTGACAAGCAGCGAAAAGTTCACATGCGAGTAGATTGTCAAGGAAGTCCGACTGAATGTACAAGGGGTCCGAATCAAAGCAGACATGTATGTGCTTTAACTTGTTGGGCTAGATGTAGTCCTTGGTAATACATGGCTGCAGAGTTTGGGCAAAGTAGTCACTGACTACAACTCCATGACCATGGAGTTCAAGATTGGGAGACAAAAGAAGCGGTGGACAGCAACTTGTAGCAAAGAGGTGCGGCCTTGCGAGGCCAATGTGCTGGAGCGATGGTGCTGAGGTGGAGCCAACTTCTTCGCTATATTGTTGACCATCCACGACCAAGAGGAACCTAACTCTTGACCATAGTTGGGAATGGAGTTGGAGGCACTACCTTTGCAAGTTCGGCACCTACTGGAGGCACATCGGGGCATCCTGAAGGAACCCACATCCTTACCACCAATGTGGACCTTCGATCACCCCATTAGGTTGAAGGATGAATCCAAGCCCATCAACGTTCCACCATACTCGTACGCACATTACCAAAAGAATAAAATTGAAAGGCAGGTGGACACTAAGTTGAAACAAGGGCTAATCCGCCAAAGTTCAAGTCCCTTTTCTTCACCAATCCTTTTGGTGAGGAAGAAAGATAGAATGTGGCACTTCCGCACCGACTACAGGGCCTTAAACAAGGCCACTATCAAGGATCGATTCTCTATCTCGATCGTGGATGAAATGCTCGATGAATTACACGGAGCAAAGTATTTCACATGGTTGGATCTGAGGGACGGTTACCATTAAATACGAATGTATAAGACAACCTTCCACACTACTTGGGGCACTAAGAATACTTAGTCATGCTGTTCAGCATGTGCAATGCACCGTCAACTTTCCAAGCGGCTATGAATGAAGTGCTCTGACTATATTTACAAAGGTTCGTAATAGTTTTCTTCGATGATATTTTGGTTTATTCTAAAACCATGGGCGAGCACTTGCAGCACCTGAATCGAGTCCTACAAATCTTGGAAGAGTATCACTTTCATATCAAGCCTTCCAAGTGTACTTTTGTTCAAGAAGAATTAGAGTACCTCGGGCACATTGTCTTTAGAGATGGTGTGCAAGTTGATCAAAGGAAGATCAAGGCTATGACTGACTGGCCTCTATCGAAGGACATCTCAGCCTTAAGGGGATTCCTTGGGCTGACTAGATACTATCGGTGGTTCGTGCAACACTATGGGTTGATTACAAAGCCACCAATCAACATGTTAAAGAAGGATGAATTCCAATGGTCTGATGCAGCAAGAGAAGCTTTCGACAACCTTAAGAGGACCATGATGTAGACCCCGGTGCTGGCCCTGCCAGACTTCAGCAAAATTTTTGAAGTATATACCTACGCAAGCAGCGAAGATATTGGGGTTGTTCTTGTGCAGGAGAAGAGATCATTGGTCTACATCTCCAAGGCTTTGGGGCCAAGGAAGAGGGCCTGGAGTACCTATGCAAGGGAGCTACTGGAATAGTTCATACGGTGAAGACATGGAGGCCCTACCTCTTAGGCAGATGCTTTACCATCATCACAGACTAGCAGGCATTGCGGCATCTCCTACACCAAAATATCGTAACACCTGAGCAGGAAAAGTTCCTTATCAAACTACTGGGATTTGAGTACGATATAGTGTACCAGCCGGACAAAGAGAACAAGGTTGTAGATGCACTATTCTGAAAGAAAACAACCAAGTTCTATAGGTTGCAGAAGAAGATAGACAGCAGACTTGTGCTACTATCGGTAAAGCAGATTGGCGGATTTGGGACCAGATCCGCTAAGCCACTAAGTTAGATGCTCGAGCCCAGGAGATCCAGGAGAAAATTGAAGCATCTTCGGGTGGTGCAGGCAACTTCAAGCTAAGGGACGGACTGATCTATTACAAAGGTAACATTTATGTTCCTGACATTCCCAATCTGAGAAAGAGCATCTTAGACCACTTCCATAATAGTAAGGAAGGGGGTCATTTAGGCTGGCTTCGCACCTATGTGCGTGTGAAGCATTTTTTCTTTTGGAAAGGACTGAAGCAAAAGGTCAAAATTTTGGTGGCCGAATGTGACACATGCCAAAAGATCAAATATGACCCAAAAGCGCCTCCGGGACTGTTGCAGCCACTTCCCATACCGAGCCTTATATGGGAGGATTTGTCCATGGACTTCGTAGACGGATTGCCAGCAAGCAATGGCTACAAGGTGATCATGGTGGTCGTAGATCGGCTAAGTAAGTATACATATTTTATTTCCCTCAAACATTCTTACACAGCCAAATCCGCAGCCAAAGCATTTGTGGAAATGGTGGCATGGCTACATGGAGTGCCGAGGAGCATCCTCACGGATCGGGACAAAATCTTCATGAGTATCTTTTAGAAGGAATTGTTCATGCTGCAAGTAAGGCTACAAATAGGTCGGGTCGACCCGCGACCCAACTCGACCCAACCCGAATTTTAGGACCTGCAGGGCTAGGTCGGATCCTAAATTTGGACCTGTTCTTTTTTTCGGGTCGGGTTGGGTCCACCCAATCTCGATCCGAGACCCGGATCTGACCCGACCCGACCCATTTTTTTTTGGGTCATTTTTTTTAGATACGCAGGCCGGCAGATCCACGGGCCGCAGTGGCAAGCCCACAACCCGCAAGGAAATGGGTGATATATAAATCTTCCGCTTCCTCCCTTTTTTGCTCCCGTGCGGCCGTGCCCTAGATCTTGAGCTGCGACGAAGGATCCTCTAGCGAAGAGTAGACCGCTTTTGTGCCCGGTGCCCTAGATCTTCCGACTTTCGGCTCCCCATTCCGTGGATCTCCCTCTCTCCATTCTTCGGCGTCCCAAGGTATGTCCCTCCATAGTTTTTTTTAGCATAGGCCGGGAGGAGGTTCCGGCGAGGGGGGCTTGTCTTGTAATAGGGCAACGAGGCCGGACTTGAGGGAGAGGGAGAGGTGGGGGTCGTCGGGGATAGTCGGGAGATTTGGAGGAGGGTCGTGTCACACTTGGGGAGCATCATTTGGGCCACACTTGGGAAAAATCCAGTCGTCTGGGAAGTAGGGGGATGATTGTTTATTTATTTAGGAAGTTGTTTAATTTTTTTTGTGTTTGCTTTTTTTCTCTTTATGCTTGCCAGTTGTTCGCTTTTGTCTCTGTGGGGAAGTTCTAAAATAAACACCCTTGTTTGTTTAAAGAATCATGTCAAAAGAGTTTAAGAGAAAGGGCTGGACGATTAATAACTTGCTTTGTTGAGTCTATCTTCAAGACTAACCTCTACTCGAAATTCTTGAAAGAGTAGGATCACATCATCCATGAAGGATAGTTATTGTTAAAGCTTAGAGTCTCGAGTCTCAACTTTATACTTTCTTTTCTAGATGGTAAAACGAAAATTTAGATTAATTCATGAAGAGCACGTAATCACAACTCTGTAAAAAATTTGGGAGAAGTTCTTGAAAGTTTCAGATTTTAGAAACTTAAAATGAGGCATGTATATAGTTGTGATTGCATCTAGTATTATATAGCTGTGATTGTGTCTTAATATGTGATTGTGACGTTTTAAGTATTTCATTTTGTTCCTTTTTACTAAAATATTTGTTTCTCAGAAAATCCAGAGAACTTGTCATTGGATACATTTTCCTTGAATTTTTGTCCTTATATAAATTTGAAATGTATGTTACTTATTCAATTATTTGTCATAGGTATACATCGTTATTAAGCCGTTAATTTTTTTTTTGTTTTCATTGTATAAATTTGCATTTTATGCTCATACATCTTTATTGAATTCTATGCAAAATAGGTTAATGTTTACGATGGCTAGCAATGAAAACATGGCTAAAGTTTCAAGTGTACTTCGTTGGAGAAGTTCTCAAGCTATAGAGCCTTTTAATACAAATAGCTCTAAAGCGAACAAAAAAAGGTCGGAGATATGAAATCATTATTGTGAAGTAGAAAACTAAAAAGACAAGGCTAGATGCAATTATTTTCATTTTATTTTTTCAGCTGATCCTAAAAATGGGACAAGTCATCTTCACAAACATACAAATATTTGTAAGACAAAAAAATATCATGATAAGAAACAAAAAATATTAATAGGCATTGTGACTTCAAAAGATGGTGTTCCATTGAACGAGTTAGTTTCCTATTCATTTGATCAGGAAAGAAGTCGTGAGGACCTTGCAAGGATGGTAATTCTATAAGAGATGCCATTTACAACAGTTGAACATCCAGCCTTTCATATATTTAGTAGGAATTTTAGAACAGAATTTCATATTTTTTCAAGGACAACATTGTTTTCTGATTGCTTTAAAATTTATGAAAAGGAAAAACGAAGACTTGAAGATTTGTTCAAGATGAACTGTGGCAGAATCAGCTTAACATCGGACATGTGGACATCCAATCAGACATTGAGATACATGTGTCTCACTGCACATTACATCACTAATGATTGGAAACTGAAGAAGCATATTATCAATTTTAAGTTGGTTCCTTCACCACATATGGGCTTAGTCATTAGTGATGCTATAGCTAATTGTATTTTATTTTGAAATATTGAGAAAAGGTTGGATTCAATCACTCTTGATAATTTGTCAGCAAATATAGTTGTAGCAACAGAACTTCAAAAATAATTTAGAAAAGATTTACTTTTGGATGGTAAATTATTTGATATGCGTTGTTGTGCACATTTTCTTAATTTGATTGTGAAGAATGGGTTGAAAGTAGTAGAGGGTGCTATTTATAGGATCCGCGAGGCTGTTAAATATATAAAATCATCTCAAGGAAGGTTGGAATTGTTTATGGGAATTGTTAAACAATTCAAGATGAATGGTGAGAAAAGGATATGCATAGATGTACCTACTCGTTGGAATCCTACATATCTCATGTTAAATGATGCTATACAATTCAAGGATGTATTTATGTGACTTGTGGCCCGGGATCCTAATTTTGAAGATGCGCCAATTAAGGAAGATTGGTCTCAAGGCATCATTATTTGTAACTTCTTAAAGGTTTTTTATCTTATAACTGAAGTTTTTTCACAAACAAAAAATCCAACTGCAAATTTGTATTTCTATGAAATTTGAAGAATTAATATGCTCTTGATTGAAGAATCTAGGAGTTCAAATGCAGTTGTGATGATGATGGCTTTAAAGATGCAAGAAAAATTTGACAAGTTCGATTTCTATAACATTTATAAATTTTATCATGTACCAGTTGTACTAGTGCTTTAAAACTTTGAGATTTTTAATTTTGTATTTTTTTCATTTGTAGATGTTCCACCTCCTTATACAAAATATAAGGTTGAAGATTACGAAACTATTGTTATTATTAATACTGATGATTAGCTTATGCTAATAAGTAGTAACAATCATCTTCATTATTATGTTTACATTTGAATTCTCTGATTTGCATCCATGTCTTCTTATAATTCAACTGGTGTGGGTTCAAGATAAAGTATGTTTCTTTATAAAGCACAACCCATCCTTTGAATGTTATTTTATTATGTGGAGCCATGTTTCTTTATAAAGCAGGTTCAGGATAAAGAAAGGCATATGAGAAATTTATGATTCCATGTGTTCAAGTCAAAAGGATGTATACATTGCATGACAACCTGTTTACATAATCAGCAAAGACAACACATTACACCCTGCTACCAACTGTTTGCATGAAACTTCGAAGCTCCTGCACAAACATAAAAGTGTACTCATTGATGCTTAAACTTCATAATTTTATAGTATAATGATCGTAAACTAATGTTGCTTCTTTGCTTTATGCAGGATGGTGGTAATCTATCTTAACTGATGTTCTTGATTGTTTCTGCCGAGCAGGTGATCCTTTAGTTGTGGTCGAATGGATGGAGAAAATTGTGGTTCATTATGCATGTTCTTAGTTATGTAATTCTAAAATTCACTAAACATGATGTTGATGCTGTGATGCATCCTTTTGGATTGTCATATTGAGTAGAATTTTGTTGTGATGTTGTAAATTGTAATGCAGTGATGCTAATACTGTGACCGTTTGTTTGGATTGTCATATGGGGTTGAATTTTGCTTTGAAAATTCCTGTAAGAAGAAATATATCTTGGCATCTTAAGAGATGAAGTTAATTTTGTAATGCGGGAAGATGAAACCAGGTTTGATTCTTTATGAATAACAATTGCAACAGTGTTCACCTGTTCAAATGTTTATGTTTTAGATGGGAAGTTAAACCTGTTCAAATGTTTTAGATGCAGGAACCTGTAGTCTAAATGTTGGGCAAGTTGATTTTATTTTAATCTGTGTATTTTATGCTCAATGTGAGGTATAATAATATTTCTATCTCTTTAATCAGTGGAAAGATGGTTGCATTGATGCTTGGGACCCAGACCCGATCCGAATGATCCATCGGGTCTAAATTTGTAGGCATGGATCCGACCCAATTTTCAATCGGATCGGATCTAGGTTCAAAATTAGGACCCAAACAAAAAATCGGATCGGATCGGGGTCACTCAGGACCTGACTCGACCCGACCCACTTGCATCCCTAGCTGCAAGGAAGCAAGATGAAATACAGTTCCTCATACTACCCGCATATAGATGGACAGACGGAGGTCACCAACAGGACTCTACCGCAGTATCTGCGCTGTTTCTGCCATAAGCAACAGACATGAAGGAAAGATTATCTTACATGGATGAATTCTGGTATAACACTTTCCATCACTCTTCTATTAAAATGAGTCCTTTTGAGTTAGTTTATGGGAGGCCTCCTCCACTGTTAACTTCTTATAGAGAGGCACGGCCAAAAGCAACGAGGTTGATTTAGATGTTCGGCACACTTAGACTTCTTTTAGCACAAGCCCAAGATTATTGGTTGCAGCTTATCTTGAAAATGGCACAAGAAGGAGGTTGGCTTCTTCATTGGAATTCTTGAACAATCAAAGGGATTACTGGCTGCAGCTTATCCCTTTGGTCGGCCAAGTTGAATCAACACTCACAAGATGCGCATAGAGAGAAAAGCTTGCTGATTTGATTCCAAAAAAGAAACACAGAGATAATCTAAGGAGGGTTGATTTACCCAACCTTAGCCTAAGCCCGAAGGCTGAATATAAAAGGCACAATGCCTTCCTAAGCCTTTTGGCCGACTCACACTCTTGGTGGAAAAAACAATACTTCAAAGGGATGATCGACTCTTCCCAACCTAGGCCTTATATAGGCCTTGGCAAGGACTTATGATTTGATTCCAAAAAAGAAACACAGAGATAATCTAAGGAGGGTTGATTTACCCAACCTTAGCCTAAGCCCGAAGGCTGAATATAAAAGGCACAATGCCTTCCTAAGCCTTTTGGCCGACTCACACTCTTGATGGAAAAAACAATACTTCGAAGGGATGATCGACTCTTCCCAACCTAGGTCTTATATAGGCTTTGGCAAGGACTTATGTAGAATTTGAATGCAATCAAATTTGAATTTAAAATTGAAATGCAAAGGAAAAGGGGAGGGCGACATGTGGCGTGTGTGGTTGCTTGGATGGAGTTGCCGAGCGCAATCTTTGGGCTTGATTGCTGCTATTATTCAATTGCAGAATTTTAAATTCAAATTTTAAATTTGAATTCAAATGCTTGCTCGTTGGCGCATGAGTTATTGTTTGTTGGTTGAGTTGAATGCAACTTGATCCTTGGCTATGGTTTTCTTAGCCGCAATTATTAAGTTGCGGAATTTGAATTCAAATTCAAAATTTGAATTTGAATGTTTGCTGGTTGGCATATGAGTTGTTGCTTGTTGGCCGAGCTGAATGCAGCTTGATCCTTGGCGGCAGTTTTGTTGGCTGTAGTTATTAAGTTGCAGAATTTGAATTCAAATTTTAAATTTGAATTAATTTGAATTCAAATTCAAACAATTGCTGCTGGATTTGATCCGCCACATTGATGTGGCGTAATTCTCGGCTTTAATTGCTACGGTGCTTGATAACCGCAGAATTCGAATTCAAATTTGAATTTAGGCAATTGTTGGGGGTTGACGGCATTATGCTATCAGTCCAACGAAATGTGGGCGTGTGGGAGCACGCGGATGATATGCACGGCATATGCGTGCGGGCGTGCGGGCGTACGGACAGGCCTGTTGGTGCGGGCCGGCGCATTGGGGCCGCACTCGCCGGGGCTGCCTTTGGTTCGGTTGGGCTTGGACTAGCCTCTAAGGAACTTAACTGCTCGAAATCAGTTCATCCGCCGAAGATGTACTCATCCAAGCCTTTGTGCATGCAATGAATCTTGCTTGGCTTGGTGCCTTCATGGTGGAATTTGATGGGGTCCTCATTACTCCCCTTTCCTTGAAAAATATCCTTGTCCTCAAAGATATGGTTGAGGTACCGTTGGGCCACATCTTCATTATGGCTCTCTCTCATGGCTTCTGTCTTTCAGCATGCTGCTCCAATAGATCAACCCTTGCCAAGTCTTCATCCTTTTCCAATAAAAAAGGTGCTTCACTTGGATGTAGGAGTGAAGTCGTCTTGGATATCCTCCTTCTTTGCGGTTCGAAAAGTGCCCAAATATGTCCCTGCTGAAGTTAGGAATAATAGGCATATGGACATACCGCATGTAGAAGATCAGCCCTTCTTGTATTTTGAATGGTGCAACCCTATCAGCAGTTGCTTCAATTCTTTTGCGGATTTCTTGTGCCCGGACATCAAGGTTGATTGCCTCTTGGTCATGGTCACAAGCTTGCAAGTTGTTGTTGCTAATAGTTGCACCAACATAATCTTCCATCTACGTGGTGATCTCCCGTTTCAAGCCTCCTGCATCAGCCACCCCACATCATTGGGCTTCTTCATGGCTTGTTGTTGCAGGTTCTTTTGTAGCATCCTCCTCTTTGTTGCAATCGTCCAGCATATTTTCTTGGCCGGTGGATTGATGCTCTTCCCGGAAGAGTTTCTCGACCTCCATTAGCTACTGGTTGTGGATGTGTCCAACACTTCTATGCCACTCGATGTCGCCTATGGTTGCAAGGATTTGGTGTTCTTGCTGCTGCAGCTTGGGAAGTCAAGTGTAGGTTTCCTTGGCCCCCTCTCCTGAAGCCGTGAACCCCTAAAATCACCCTCACCATCATTAGTCCTCCGACTTCTCCTCCACCTATCCATGTAGTCTCTTTGGCCATAAGGTCTTCGAGCATGGAGAGGCTCCTCCTCCAACTCGGTCTCCTCATCATAGCAAACTCTATCTCTCCTACTCCTATCCATGTGGGCTCTTCGGCCATAAGGCCTTCGAGCATGGAAAGGCTCCTCCTCAGACTCCTCTATCCAATTTTGTAACACCACTCTTCTTCCTTCTATTCTTCCTCACCTCATGTTCTTCCTCATATTTTTCATCATGTTTTGCCTAGGGCCATCATCATCATCACTCTCGCATACCATATCTGGTCCTGCCGTGAGGCATGCGACCTAGGCACTTCTCCATGAGTCCTTCTACGCTCTCTCTCTCTCTCTCTCTTACTCCACCAACTCTCTTTATCTTCTCTTCTCTTTTCTTGCTCCCTTCTTCTTTCTTTCCTATCTCTCCTTATATCAACCATGAGATTATTAAGGTTTAGCAATACCTTGTTCCGATGGGTTGAATTCTCCTCCCAAGGTTCAGCCCGCTGGTGGTGAGAAGTTGGAATTGAACCGGACTCTATCTCCAACTTGGTTGTTGACTCTATCTAGGTTTGATGTGGACCGACCCAAATCAGATGGAGATTGGCATGGATGCGTCAATCAGCCTCGGCCCCAACCAGAATTCTTTCTGCTACTGTAGATCTGGCCTTGCAATCAGCCACGGTCCACAACAAAATTTCTTCTTTTTTTTTTCAAAATCCAACAGATTTTCAAATTTCAAAATTCAAATTTTCTTCAATTTAAGGGATTTCCAAATTTGGACCATCAAGTGTCGATCCAGCATAAATGCAGAATTTCAAACTTTCGCCAGATTTAAATTTCAAATTTCAAATAGTACTTCGGTTGTGTGAACCAGAAAGATCTAGTTTACTTCTTTAAGGGCTACCTCTTCCAGATTCTCAAGGGAGACCACCGATCGCTCAAATGGATTTTGAAAAAAACTTCCGACCTGTAGTCGTCACCCAACGAATGAGTCGATCCTGCCTTATGCTTCAACCCACAATCGGCCTCTAATCCCCCAAAGTATGGGGTTTACAAATCAGAAAAAAAAAAATTACAATTTGCAAGTCACTCACCCCAAGGCCTTAGATACAACGTTTGCTCTCTGAATCACTGTAGTGGAAATGGCACAAGGTACTACCAGTAGCCTTCCTTTATGTCGTCCCTAATGTATCCTACAGCAAAATAGTTGGGAAGGAGCACAAGGTACTATTAGTAGCCTCCCTTTGTGTTGTCCCTAACTGAATAAAACAAGGATCGAGGACCCCTTTACAAGTTTCTCCCTTCTCACAATATAATATTCAGATCTCACAATCAACTCTAAATACTCAGCAACACATTCCCATGCAATCGATAATGATATTGAATTTTAAAGATAACCATTCTACACAAAAGATAAAACATGTACGGCTCTTTTGATAATGTAGATCTAGTAGTGTAGGTGTGGCGTTACCTTCAGAGATCCTCCTTTCAAGGCTCTCAATGAAGCACCAAATTGGTGGGGTGCGTCGGTCGGCCGTTCCCATACCACTAGAGTTTCTTTGCTCCTTGGCGTCCGCCCTTGGATTTGGTAGTGCCACCTCGACCGAGGGTAGGCAATGCCGAGTTGATTTGGATATTCGGCACACTTAGACTCCTTTTGAAGCTTATCTTGAAAATGGCACAAGAAGGAAGTTGGCTTCTTCCTTGGAATCCTTGAACAATCAAGGGGATTAACTGGCTGCAGCTTATCCCTTTGGTCGGCCAAGTTGAATCAACACTCAGAACATGCGCATAGAGAAGAAAGCTTGCTGATTTGATTCCAAAAGAGAAATACAGAGATAATCTAAGGAGGGTTGATTTAACCAATCTTAGCCCAAGCCCAAAGGCCGAATATAAAAGGCACAATGCCTTCCCAAGCCTTTTGGCCGACTCACACTCTTGGTGGAAAAAATAATACTTCAAAGGGATGATAAACTCTTCCTAACCTAGGCCTTATATAGGCCTTTACAAGGACTTGAAATGCAAAGAAAAAGGGGAGGGCGACATGTGGCGTGCGTGGTTGCTTGGATGGAGTTGCCGAGGGCAATCATTGGGCTTGATTGCTGCTGTTATTTAGTTGCAAAATTTTAAATTCAAATTAGAATTTGAATTCGAATGCTTGCTGGTTGGCGCATGAGCTGTTGTTTGTTGGCCGAGTTGCATGCAACTTGATTCTTGGCTATGATTTTGTTGGCTGTAGTTGTTAAGTTGCAGAATTTGAATTCAAATTCAAAATTTGAATGTTTGCTTGTTGGCCAACTTGAATGCAGCTTGATCCTTGGTGGCGGTTTTGTTGGCTGCAGTTATTAAGTTACAGAATTTGAATTCAAATTCTAGATTTGAATTAATTTGAATTCAAATTCAAATGATTGTTGATGGATTTGATCCGCCATGTTGGCGCGGCGTAATCCTCGGTTTTAATTGCTACGGTGCTTGATGGCTGCAAAATTCAAATTTAAATTTCAATTTAGGTAGTTGTTAGGGGCTGACTGTGTTGTGCTGGCGGTCCAACGGAATGATGGGCATCATTGGCGCGCGCGTGGGCGCACGTGGATGATATGAGCGGTAGATGTGTGCGTGCACGCATGTGTACAAACTGGCCTATCGGTGCGGGCGGATGCGTTGGGGCCGTGCTCGTCGAGGCTGCCCTCGACTCAGCTGGGCTTGGGCTAGCCTCTAAGGAACTCAATTGCCCGAAATCAGTTCATCCGCGGAAGATGTACTTGTCCAAGCCTTTGTGCCAGCAATGAATCTTGCTTGGCTTGGTGCTTTCATGGTGGAATTTGATGGGGTCTTCATCAGCGCGCTCTTGTCCGAGTGCGCACCGCACGCGCTGGGCAAACAAGGCAACGGCCAAGCTCGCAACCCACAAGCTTCTATGCGCCCTTCCAGCCGCGCGCCTCTTTGCACGCGCTCTTGTCCAATATGCGGGCCAATGGCCAGTGCATCTGCGTTTGCAGGCCTGGCATGCTTTGTTCAAGCATGGCAAGGATATCCGTGCGACAGCAGCGCACAGGCCACGACAACAGCCTTCCCAACTACCCCAATAGGGCATTCCTTCCCTACTACCCAAACGGGGTATCCAGCCAAAGCTCACCCCGAGGGTTCTAAAGTACTGAGAGCATTGCAAACGGGACAACCCCAATAGGACATTCCTTCCCTACTACCCCAGTGGGGCATTCGGCCAAAGCTCATCTCGAGGGTTCCAAAGTATCTAGGAGTATTTCAAATGGGCCAACAGCAGCTCACGGCAGCAATTTTCCCTATTACCCTAGCAGGGCATCCGGCCAAAAGCCATGAGGATGAGAGTGTTATTTCGATGATTAACACAACCATTGAGAAAATATCAAATTAATAATAAAATTTAACGTGATACATCACTAATGAATACGACACCCTCGATACATTCATGATATATTAAGAGAATGAGATCAAGACGT
>JAOXJJ010001168.1:165147-179337 GCA_025769935.1 Phoenix roebelenii | reverse complement strand
GATTTAGTAGCATTGCCGCTATTATATCTTTTCTCATGCGAAGTGCATGTGCCAGCGGCAAGCTTCTGTCATGGTTCATGCACGCGAGCTCCTGCACATAACCATTGCTGACCCACGCCTTGTTGCAGAGTCACATGGCGGGTCCTGCGTTGGTTGTCAAAATTGGGAATTCCGGGCGTCATCCTCTCTTTCTCTCTCTCTAGCTACGAGACAAGGAAGATTCCAGAAAGCACCAGGGTTGGGGATATTAATAATTTATTAGTTTATGCTGAAATAACAGGGGACAGTTGTTGTGGATAAGGAATTTTCTTCAGCGGCAGGGAAATAATTAACTCCACCACCTGGGTAACCGGGCGTCGGTTCCAAAATCGAAACGTCGATTTGTAGCGGCCGTCGATCTAGGGGAATCGACGGTCTGAATGGCCTCTGCCGTGGAGGAAGGGCCGGTTGCAGCCGGAGAGAAAGCAGCGCAAAAACAGAAGAGAAAGACAAGGGGGTGGACGGTGGAGGGGGAGAGAGAGAGAGAGGTGAGACCATTAATTGCACTCGCTCTCTTCACCTCTGGCCCATGCATTCATTGCAGTCAGTTGAGACAAATGGGTGGTCAAACAAAACTGATTGCTTTTACACTAGTGCCCTCAATTCTTTGCACAAAACTACAAAACTTCCTCTGTTTACATAAACACCTTTTGACTGCTGTTGGGGCAGTACTAATGATAAAATATTTGCTGAAGATATTCATCCTTAATTGTATTTCTTGATTAATGAATTACATGGCTCAAATCCATTTATATTTAGTCTTGGTTTAAAATTTAGTTTTAGAATAATATATTTCTAAATCAAATCTAGTTGCATGGACTGATGTAGACATAGATCCGAACTTTCAAAGTTGGTCAAGGTTAAAGTCAACCCTTGATAAACTTTTAGGTAAAAAATTTTCTAATATGAGCAGTCAAGAAATGCATGAAATTAAGCTATTTCATGTATTTTATAGAAAAATATGTGCTATATCTTGATATCTCTTCATGAGAAAAAAAATTAATTTATTGAAATACTTGAAGCATTATTATCAATCTAGCTTGAATATGCAAATTAATCTTCAAATAACAAGATTGAAGTAATATTCTACCAATCTTACAATGTAAGCAATATATTTATCTTATTCTGGCATCTAAATATAGTCACTTTAGGATGTTCTGTTCCAAAATTCTCATGTTTCCTTGAAGAGTTACGCAACCTACTTTTTAATATTTTATTTTGGTCAGGATATATCATATGAAGAGATATAAGCTTAAACCTAAATAAAACTAAGGTGTAGATGTGGACCACCAACTCTCATTTAGTCAAGGATCCATATTGTGGCCCTATGATAATTAGTCATAATTAAACTTTCAGGTTATAAGCATAATTCAAAATAATTTCTGTCCAGTGACTTCAAAGATCTCTCATTTTTTATTAATCGATGACATAAATTAAATAATAATTATTATTCAACCATTGCTCTAATTATAATGGCTGTCATAACACAAACAATTATTAGGGTAAAGCATGCTACTTAAAACTTATCATATTCGAATTAAAAAAAAAACTTTTTGAATACAAACATTATTTGTGCCAATAAAAAATATTTTTCACATGATAAATAGTTATGCCAACTAAAAGAAATTGCTCTTTCTTTCAAGCAAACAATTCCACTATTTTTGGGGAAAAAAATTGACTTCTGCCCTTTTGTTGTGACAACAAATAATAGTTGTTATTATTTTTAATCTCATCAGATAGCGGTGGCATTTTAGTAGATGCTTGGAGAGGCGAGGGCAGATGGTGAGGGAGTTGATTGTCCGGTGTGGGAGCGAGGACAACGTGGGCGCTGCCCCCTGCCCGGCTCCCGTCTTTATATCGCGTCCGAAGGCGATGCTCCACACAGCAGAAGAGGGGTGGTCCGACGCGACCGCAGCGAGCGTCCCTCGAGATTCCTCTCCACTACCGCTACTCTTATTGCTGCTGCCTGTCTGAATGAATCCATAGAGGACAAACAAACAAGAGAAGAGAGAAGAATTCCCGCAACGAAGAAGAGATAAGCTTGCTCTTTAGTGGCGACAAAGGGGGAGGGAGAGATCGGCTTTTCTTCTTCTTCTTCTTCTTCGATCAAGAGAGAGCGTAAAATGGTTGGGGAGAGAGGGAGGGGCGGAGATCTGGAGGTGGGGGCGGGCGGGTGGTGGTCCGAAGAGGTGAGCGGCCACGGGTGTAGGCAGATGGAGGTGGAGCTCGTTCGGCGGCACCACCGCCATGAGCTAAGGGAGAACCAGTGCAGCTCCACTCTCGTCAAGCACATCAAGGCCCCCGTCCATCTCGTAAGATCTCTTTCCCCCTCTCTTTTTCCTCCTTATCTTTCTTATAGGGATTCTTGAGCAGCTTCTTGGATTGGATTCCGAGAAAGATGAGATCTTTCAAGGGTTTTCCACGGCTTCTTTTGTGAATTTTAGGAAAATTTGATCTCTTGTCGCAGTTTTCCGGGCCCAAGAAAAAAAAAACAACCAATAACTCGAGGTCTTCTGTTTTTTACCAGTTATGAGATATAACTCAACAGATTGAATGAATCTGGTTATCTCTGTGCTCCCAAAAATCTTGATTTCATAAATTTGAAGGAAAAAAAAGAAGCATTTTTGGAAAAGAAAAGAGTCTCTCCGGCCGTAATATGATGGTTTCTTGCCCCAATTTATCTGAGATCTACCAGGAAAGCTTTGGCCTTGCTTTTCTTGTTGGCCGTGTTCTTGGTATGCTTTTAGAATTGGTGCTTCCTTCATTCTTTCCGTTGTCCTGACCTTTAATCATTTACGATTCTTTTTTTGGTAATAGGTGTGGTCACTCGTGAGGAGATTCGACCAGCCGCAGAAATACAAGCCCTTTGTGAGCAGATGCGTGGTGCAGGGCGATCTGGAGATTGGAAGTGTTCGAGAAGTGAATGTCAAGTCAGGGCTCCCGGCCACCACCAGCACAGAGCGTTTGGAACTCCTTGATGACGATGAGCACATCCTTAGCATCAAGATTGTTGGAGGAGATCACAGACTTAGGGTTTGATTCTCTTCCCAATTTCTTCTTCTCTTACATCAATCATGTTCATGTTTTCCGGCTATTGTTCTCCAGCTTAGCCGTAGATACTTTAGAGTGCTCTTCTTGGTGACCTCAAATCTATCAAGCAGAAGATAAAATGGATTAAACAGTAGGTGTGACCCACCGAAGAAACATTATGGGATTTATATGGTTTTCACTTTCTGACTAGATTTGTTTGAGATTGCCCTTACATGTTTGAAATTAGTGTCATCTGCTGAAGCCAATTGTCTGCTCCATGCTCGGTGATTTATTCGTAAGTGTAGGGTGTTATTCATTTGCTGTCTCACATGTTCCTTTAAGTTTGTTGTAACATTGAAACTTCAGATTTGGAGATAAGCTCTGGAAATGATTTTGTCCATAAAAGATCTGAAAGCAGCCTTTGTTTCTTGTACCTCAAATTTTATTCCAACTCTTGCTTAGATGCTTCCTTTCTTTTATTTCACTTGTAAAAGAGCATGTGGTCTCATAAATTCAGTTAATAACGCAATTGATTTTTTGGTGTACTTTCTTTTTCTGTTTAACCTGGTGATCAAATTACTCATGCGCTTATGGATTTTTTTTTTTTTTAGCTTCGGAAAATGTCAGGGCTTGTTCATCATTGTTGTGGTATCTTTATGTAGCAGATGATGATGATTCATCCTCTTGGAGGATGGTATTACCAAAAAAAATCCACAATTTTCTTTGTTCTTGTGGAGAGATTTAAATTATCATATTCAGACTATTTAATCCATCAAAACTTCTAAACAACGATTTCTCTTTGATTTTTCTAAAACTTCCTATAGTCGATTCAAAAGTGCTACTCCTTTGATCTTTCTTGCAGTCTTGTTTATCAAGCCATCTTTCGGTCAATATAATGTCTCGAGCACTTGTGGAAACGATGATAACTCCATATAATGACCAATAGCAATTATTTCCAAGTCTATTGCCAAAACATGGTAATTGTTCATGGGCTCGTGCAATGAATTATGATGTATCTGTTGATTCCTCATTATCGGGTAACTAGCAACTAGGAACAAGTAACATAATGTGAAAATGATCCTGTTCCATTCCTCTATATCAGCAGTGCATTTGGATTTGCATTTGGATTTGGATCCTGTTCCATGCTCTCTTTAGCAATTAACAGTGCTCATAGGAAGTGGAAAATTAGAGTAGGGTGAAAGCTCAATCATCAGGATTTGCTACTTAACAGCTATATTTGTTTAGTCTTGGTTTGTTCAGTGATTATTCAATTCTCATATCGCTTTGCTTGGCAGAATTACTCTTCTGTTATAACTGTCCACCCTGAGATAATTGATGGGAGACCAGGGACCCTGGTGATCGAGTCGTTCGTGGTTGATGTGCCTGATGGAAACACCAAGGACGAGACATGCTACTTTGTGGAGGCCCTGATCAAGTGCAACCTCAAATCTTTGGCCAATGTGTCTGAGAGGTTGGCAGCGCAGGATGTCACACAAGCAATTGACTAATTCTGAGATGACAAGAGGTAGGTGGGAAACATGTAGATAGCTGCAGGCACCGATGTTTTGAGCTGATCCAATACTTTCTGAACTTTTTAAAATTGGACGGTGGTGGGATTTCGTAGTGCTTTACTGGCTGAAGTACCTTTTTTACTTTCTGGACCTCTTTATCTCCATTATCTGCCTTTATCGAAGGTTTGCAGTGGATGGCCTCCCTCTCTCTGGCTCTTCTGTATCAGGCTGTGGTGCTGCCTGTATATAATGTAGTTGAATTGGTCACTACGTAAATTTTGGTGAAGGCCGTCTATAGTATGACAAAGCAGCTTAACTATGTTTCAGGAAAAGGGGGAAAGGAGGACTTGTTTGTTAGGTGCTATCGCGCACAAGGGAGGCATGTAGATGCATGTACTAGACTATATTCTATTCTATTTTATAAATATAATAAAACTTCAGGACATGTTTTTGTGTATTTTTTATGTTAGATCTCTTTCTTTTCAGAAGCCATGATTCTTTTTGTTTTACTTGCTGTTTGATTTGAATCACTGGTTTTTGGATGCTTCTTGTGATCTCGATGAGATTTGCAAGCTCCTGGCGTCTTTGGAACGTCTCATTCAGGTGTCAAATTTGTATATATTTTGTGAAAGTCCAGGAGGGTTGCAGAATAAGGTGGCCAACGGCCAAAAGTAAATACGCAGATGGGGCTTCATATGGTTTGGAATAAAAAATATCCTGATAGCTACTCAGGACCTCCTGCAAAAAAATTAGGTGGAATATTTTATTCAGAATTTTGGTCTTGTATAAGTATCCCAAATTTATCAAGTGTACAAAGGATACAAGGATAAGTACATGCTTACAAGATTCTCACGCATTCTTTCATTTAAGCTATGGCGTTTTTTCTAGGCAAAGAATTTAAATTTAATCAAATTTAATCATAAATATTAGGATTAGTCTATTGCTGATATTATTCAATTATGGTTAACTCTAAAAGAACTTATGCTGCACTATTTCTGGATTTGTACTGTAGTGTCACAAAGATCACATGTCGGAGCATTTCTAGGTTTTCATCTAAAAATACTAGCTGCCTATTATTACTTAGGTTTTTTGACCTTGTACAAGTATCCAAATCTCTCTAGTGCATAACTGGTGTAGAATTAAATAAGTGTTCCTCTTGTAAATGGCATGTTGGTGCTGAAGCCGACAAATAAGTGGCCTGAAGTTGGTCTCAATGTTTGATGGATGAACGGATAAGGTTCAGATGATAAGGCGCGGTGGCACGGGTTTTTAGCTTGAAGAGAGAGCTGATGGTGATTTGTGGCGGTCGTGAGTCTTACGGGCGCAAAGCTTCTCTCTCAGACACACAACATAAGTTAAGCGATGGATCTCTTGTATCTCCAGCTGCAAATAACTCTTACCACTTGTGTGTAACTCAGCCTGCAGGACATTCTTGTAGTTCGAGTACATGACTGGTTTTAATAGGTCACAAATAGGCGGCCTAAGCGTAAAAATCACCCATTTTCCATGCGAATTTTTCCTGACAGTTTCATGCAACATCTAAGAAGAGCTGGAGCTAATTACGGAACCAGTAGGTGGCAGCATCCAATGCCTTGAAAGAAACGTCATTGGAGCCAATTTAATTTGCTCATGTGTGCTGTCCGAGGGTCCTGCTACAAACAGGAAGCAGGGGTATGATCAGTGGGCCAGCAGAGATGACCATTTCCAATGTGAGATCGACCTGATCCTTATCTGGAGTTCTAGCTCTTGAGCTAAGTATGGGTCTAAACTAGGATCCAATCAGGTGAACAAGTTCTGAGTACAGATCATAGACCCTAACCGAGTTCTTGTTAATCAGGTCTGAAATAGCACTCTAACTCAATGCTCCCACTGGAGTCTTAAGGAGGTGACAGTCCCTGGGACGTGGAACCGTGCACGGCGAATGAATGCTTGGGCTGTTGAGCATCGTACCCCACTTTGTATTCTTGCCCATGCCAACCTCTGGTCCTAGAACAAGGCACGCGTGCTCCACCAGTCCTACTCTCAGCCTCTTTTTCTAGAACAAGGTACGCGTGCTCCACCAGTCCTATCCTCGTATTCTTTTTAACTTTTGCCTCTTACGAGGGTCACTGAGGTATCCTTTTAGCTCCACATCAATTATGTACCGGATAGATATCCGATATTTATGTAAGACCAAAAAATTCAAATAATATTTTCCAGCTAATTTTTTTGATTGAGGTCCGAAATTGTCACAATTCTCCCTTATTCAAAACTGCCTAGATGCAAGTAATGTCTTGCTAGTGCCAGGAGCACAGTCGAATTTGGCTTTTTGATTGGTCCTACGAAATGTGGTTGCAAATGCATTGATAGCCATCACTTGTGACCTGCCAACCTTGGAAAAAATATGCTACATTCTATATTTGGGTAGACTGCGGCATCATTTAAGTGATGCCATATAGAGAGTTTTGTGAATTTCTGGCACATGCTATTATGGTTTAGAGTATTGCTTCATGACCTACCTTGTCTTGATTAGGTTTGGTTTGTTGATAATGTTGTTTTGATTTATACATCACTCTTACCATCATATCTCATTTTTTTGATTTCAGTCATTTTTGTGAGGTTTAGCTGAATTACACTGAGTTAGGGCATGAGTTTAAATGTAACGTGTACCCATTTTAGGGTTACTTAACCTTCTCTTGAAAGGTGGAATATCTCTCTCTCACAAAAACTTGCGACTCACATATTTCTATCCTTTAAGACAATTTTTTTTTTTTTACTTCTTTTATAGCATAACTTTTTTCCCTTACAGTTCTCATAAACTGAACTCCCTGTAGTCCCTTACATATATATCAAAATTGGAGTCCGAAGCATGCCCAGCAAGCGAGTGTTGTTGCCTGATTGGCCTTACGGTAGACATGGGTTGAATTGAATGCAAATCATATCTGCCTCCATTGTAAGATGTCCTTCGGAAGCAAATAACCTGCAGAGTTTGGAGAAGACAATTGTTTTTGAATACCCTTCGATCCAAACCTAGTGGCCATCGAGATGAATGACTGCCACTGGAGTCCTACCCATGCTCCTAACAACTCCGCCATCGACACTGAACAATTATTAAGCTGAAGAGCCACAGCTTGCTGCAAAACACTCTGTGCATTTCTAATGATAAAAGCAGTAGCTGATTGAGAATTAGAGAGGGAACCATCAAAATTGTGGTACGTCGTACCAGCCTGAACCGAATAGTACCGCACATACCGTACCATACCTATCCGGTACTAGTATTCGGTATGGATGGCATACTAATACTCGGTACGAAAAAAAACTCCATACTGTATCGACACTGTGCTAGTGTGGCATCGGTATGGATCCGATACCGAGATGGCGAACCTTGATCAAAATTATTAACCTTTACAACACCAGGAGGAGGGGTGACCAGCAAACAGTGATAGTAGATAAAGGTAATGGGGACGGAAGGGGATAGGCATACCCCAGTTCTCTGACCATGTCATCAGGCCCATTTGATTTGACATTGAAGAGGGATCTCAAGCGAGATTATTAGAGAAACATAATACCATCCTTACCAGCTAGCCAAATAGCAGGCCGAAGCAAACTCATATTCCAAATCTTCCTGATTATTAGTACATATATCACAATGGATATAGTTTGGGCCTATAATTCCTCGAGCAACAAGAAGTTGTTTGCATGGTAGCTTCAGCCGAAGCCACCTCCACCCAAACAATTTAACTTGCATAGGCACATCAAGTTTCCACGTCACTTAAAAGATTGAGAGATACCTACCTACATGGAAAGGCTGAAATCAAAGTTAGCCGAACTAGTACTAGGACTCGTGCCGGTCGGCTACCAGTTCGGTATGGTACTGGTTTGGTACGAGGTGAACCAGATAGTTCACCCCGGTTCAACAGATCATTTTCGAGCGTTTTGAGATATTGAAGAGGGGGTTCAAACTTGGTGTGCGGTTCAGAGTTATTCAAGCTATTTTCTAAAAACAAACATCGAACTGTACCGATTCTGTATCGATTCGGTTCGGTACGGGTACCGAACCGAAGCAAGCGGTTAAGCCCGATTTGGTAGACTATGGTCAAAATAAAACATAATGCATATCATGAATCGAGACCTGATCAGACCCAGTGGTGTACCGGCAGAGGTGATCAGCCTAAGCTCCATGCGAAATGGGGATATTTGAGATGAGGGTCATCATTTCATGTGGAAACAAATTTGCCAAAGCTTGCAAATTCCATGTCCGGTCCTGTTGAATGTATGCTGCCACCTTCACATCAGTTAGATCAAGGTCAATGTTAAAAAAATGTAGGCCAAGCATCCAGTGGAATGGGAGACAGCCACGGGTCATCCATGATTTGCACCGAGACCCATCTGCCAGGGCCTAAAGAAATTGATGTTTGATCATCAGAGCCAGATTGCATATCCTAAACCATACCACCGAACTTATACTTTGATCTTACTACTTTAGCCCATAAAGAATGAGGCTGTAGCACCATTTAGGCTGCCATCTTACAAAACATAGCTTACTGCCCAACCATCAAAGGTTTAAGACCCAATCCCCCCTGATTTTTTGGAGTGCACACAGTTTGCTAAGAAATCAGATGCGGCCTTTTCTGACCTTTAGAATGGCCCCACAGAAAAGCCTGCAAGTCCTCTAGTTTGCGTAGATTAGTCCTCCTCCTTACGATGGTAGATCTATGCAAGAACTTCACATTGGCATGGCCGTACTTGATCCAAATGATCCTGGATTTTTGCCACCAGAAAATTTCCTGCATCCTCAAATTGAAATTAATTATAGGCCCAAAGAGTGAGCGAAAGATCTCTATGTTCCTTTTCTGATAGACCACCATCCTCAGCTTCCTTAAATTGCAATTGTAATAGTTTCAAATTTAGTGCCTCCCCTCCCCTTTTCGAAAAATGTCACCCACATGAGTAAGAGAGAGTTGAACCCTTGGGGAATGGTTGCCTTGGCAGTGCCAAGCCCGTCTTTCTATGGCATGAGCACGGTTGTCTAAGATCCAAAACTTCTAACAACGAAGAAGGTTTAGGCCCCTGCTCGTGATGAGTTGACACTATAAGCAGCAGAGGGCGATGGTCAGATGCAAAACGGGCTAAATGACAGAATTTAGAGTCAGGAAACAGGTCTATCCATTGTCTATTTGTAAACGCTCGATCAATTTCCTCCCAAACCTGTCCAAACTCCAAACTGATAGTTACACAAGTATATGATGAGCCTTGAAACATTAGGTCAAGTCCCTGTGTTCGAAGCATGTACCAAAACTCATATATCCCGATCCAACTGGAAAGGACATGCAACCCTGTCTTTTGTCCTCAGCATGAAGTATACAATTGAAGTCTCCCACTGATACTATATGTAGACCCAAGGTCTGGACCGCTGCCATTGAGTCCCATAGAGCCTGCCTCATTACCCTACTGGTGCTCGCATGCACAACCCCTAACACCCATGTTGGGCTTGAGGCTGGAGAGACTTATGGTATCTTATCATATTTTTTACATAATTTACAAAGGGGCGTATGGCTGCGCCCCTAAAGTTCCATGAGAGGAGTTTCATGACTAAGTGGAGGCCTGAGGCACCCCCATGGTTGCCTCCTCCTTGTTTTAGGGTCGTGCACATTAACAAACTCCCATCCCCCTCCCGAGGCCACGTCTCCCTCAAGCCTAATAACAGCAGACCCTCCCATAGAACCCACCCCCAAAACCATTTGCAACTACCCGAAATAAATAGCATAGGAGTCAGAAGTATTACCATTAGGGACCTAGCCTTGTGGTTGCACCAGCAGAACAGTATCAGTGGCCTGCACTGTAGGAGCAGCTTGATGAAGTTTATGCATGTTGTTTGGGACTGTTGGTTTAGGTGGTTGCTGTGAAGGGCCGGTCTGGGTCCGATCCACTCAATCAGCCCTACCTGAGGGTTGGCCCATGGAGTGGCCAAGCACGGAAGTCTTCTTCTCCTTCGGCGTCTCCGACTCCTCTTGTTCTCTATTTCTTCCTCCTTTTTTTCGTTGAGTTCGCAATTGCCTGTTGTTGTGCTCGCCGGAACTTGGGGCTGTTGGACGCCGCCGAAGCTAAGGTAATGCCTTGTCCTTCCTCTCCTTGTCTCTTTCTTCTTCCAACAACTCAGAATCACGGCCGCCAGCTGAGAAATCGACCGACAAAAGGGGATCTTGTTTTTTTCCTATTTTTACCAATCCTTCTTTTCCTTTGTCCGACCATCGCCGCCGTCGGCACTCATCACCGAAGCTCTCAGCCTCTTCCCTGTGTCGGCCTCTAATTGATGCCAGAGCCCCAGTCGCCGGTGAACGGGCAGGGACACGAATCAACTGATCCAAGATAATCTTTGTTTTGCCCCTATTTTTCATCATCCTCTATATTTTTCGGCCACCGGTCGCCACTGCCAACTGCCATCACCTGCAGTCGAACCTCTACCTGCGTTGCTGGCACTTCGGCGTTGACCCCCACCATGACCACAACCACCGGTCCACTCTCTTTCTTCCCTATTCACAAAGAAAGAAAGAAGAGGAGAAAAAAAGAGAGAGCCCATCCCTCTCTTTCTCTTTCTTATTCTCTCTCTAAGAGACCTATAGATCTCAGTACAGGGTCCTATCCTGATCTATGAACCCGTTGATCCCTAAAAAGAGATCCTAAACTGTCCCGATGCCTAGACCGCCTACTGGGCCGATCACCCCGGCTCCGTTGAATATTTCTCAAACCTCCATTGATGAACCTTATTGATTGAGCTTAGCCTGATTGAGTCCAATTCATTAAGCAAATCATTTAGACCTACCCTAACCGAAACCATTGTACCCCTGGTCAAGTCTTCTAATATTATTTTATTAAAGTTATCAATTAGAAATTAATTCCGTTGTTGATATTTTAAATAGGTCTGCGGAGTCGCCTAGCTAAGTCGGACAGTCTAAGATAAAAAGGTAAGTGGATCTTATATTTCTTATTATTTTTCAAATGATCATATTTTTTGTACATAAAATTTGTTTGTGAAAATATTATATTTTTCTTAAAACTATGGATCAGCATATGTGCTATAAAAATTATGCTTTATTACGAAAAATAGTTTTATGAATGTTTTGATGAAAATAGCTTTGATATGAAATATGAATTTGATCATGCCATTTAGTATGTTTCATCTATATATGTGTATGTTTTAAGAAAAAGATATAAGTTTTCTAAATACTCTAACATAGCTATGTATAATCTCTAGAATTGAAAAAATTAACACCCAGAGTTAGCATCTATACGAACACAGGCTCTGCCAGCGGATATAAAGTTGGGATATGAAACAAGAATCTTTATCAATTACAAACACGAGCCCTATCACGGGTATAAAGTAACCGTAGCACAAATATCTGTGAGCAATGTTTTAAACTATAATATGACTAAATGGTAGAAGGATTATTTATGTATTTATTTGTAAAATAATCTTGGAACTATGTTTATAAAATATGGTTGATTCATGTATGCATGATTTGCTTTATGATTTGTTTTAATATATTGTACTATAAAATTATTTATTTTGTAATATCTATTATGTTTTTTTGAATAATGCATTGTCATGAAAAAACTTATGTTCGATCCGATAAGATAATGTAAGATTTATATCTCTATATTTATTTTTCTTTCTCTAGATGAATAGGGTCCATAGAAATGAAGGTTGGTCCAGGCTTGAAGTTCATATAGATCGCCAACCTTGCTACATGAACTTCTAGGAGATATAAAACGCATGTCGCCAGAGATGGGGACTTGTCCCCTTTCCCACTCTAGGCCAGGGATGGGAACCTAGTCGTGGCCCTCTTTTTCTTCTTCTCTTTCTTCTTCTCTTTCTTCTTCTTTTCTTCTTTCTTTCTTCATTTTTGTTCCTCTATATTATTTCTCTCTCTTCTCCCTCTTTCTCTCATTAAGCATGCCCAGGGATCTTGGTTTAAAATTTTGTTTTTTTTTTTGCTCCAATCCAAGTTGACCCCTGGGTGGAGGCTCTAAATCGCTCCAGTACCCGAGCGGTTGGTCAGCTCATTACTTCGATCCTTGGCAGGTCTCTTTAGAATTTGTCATCATTGACTTTCATTGAGTTACTTAAATCATGTCTAATCTTGATCAATTCAGTTTATCTTATTCAGACCGACCCATGCAGTCAAGTATCGCCGCTTGACCGGCCTTGCATTTTCTTCATCCTGACATGAGGTCATATCCCCAATAATATCTTAATTTTAACGTTTGCTGGGCTTCTAAGATAATGATAAAATTAATTATATTTTAATGATATTAAAGCAGGCGAATCTGACTTGTCTAACTGAAATGGAATTTTGAAACAAAAACAAATAGTAACCTAATGCTTCAATGTGTATTTTTGACTTTTGGTAAAATTATAATTAGTTTATTAAATTTGATTGTGATCTTTGTTTTATATTTGATTAAATACGTCAGGCATGTTGCTAATATGGTAACAATTGTTTAGAATATGTTGTATATTATGATATTCTTACAAGATGAGATTCAAAAAATGTCTGGGTAAGTTGTGAAATTTATTTATATATATATATATTCTCAGCATATCTATGATCTGACTCATTAATGAAAATTATTCATTAGCCCTATCTACTAATAATCTGAGAAACTGGTTTCGACAATGAGCCACTGGCGATTAGAATAGTAGTATCTGTTATCTGGCACTTGGTGCATCTTATATCTGCTATCTGACCTATGCCACTAGGTTACGTGGTCATAACCTGATGTTGGGTCTCCATATATATATATATATATATATATATGTATGTATGTGTGTGTGTTTTACGAAAATTTGACTTATTTTTGCTATTATCTATTTATTTGGCATGCTTAGACCCCACTATATTGTGTTGTGTTGCTTATTGGATTAATGTAGCTCATTACTCTATCTTTTTCTATTCAGATCCTGACCAATGAGTACTCGAGAGTGCGCTAAGAAGATATTTGCAATTGCTGGACTTCTGGTTTAGTCTAGTTAGACTAGTTTAGTTTGAACATTTTATTTGAATTAAATCAAATAATTAGTTGGCATATTTTGACTTATGTTATGTTGGAACAATTGATTATGAGAATTATATGGTTAAGATCTTGATTTAAATTGATCAAAGAATTATCATTATTGCTTATATATATTATCAATAGCCTTGCATGCTTATATGGTCCACCATGCAAGTATGCGACGTCTGTTGCACTTCAGATTCGGAGTGTGATATGGAGGCATCTATTTCTGCCATCGTGGCCTCAGGCATCTTTGAATGAAAGTAATAAGCACCTTGAACAACTTGCAACCGAAAACAGTTATGCTCAACAAATGACGTGTTGTGTCGGTCGTCCACTTGTCTAGAAGGCAAGGCCGAAGTCTCTAGCACTAGCAAATCCAAGTTGCTACTCATGTCCCTCTGATTCAATCCCATCTATACGCTAGTGGAAACGAGGTCCGTAGAGGTCCTTAAGCCCTCTCCATGGCCCTCCAAGGAGGGCAATGAAACCCTAGTTGTTTTCCCTTTTCGGACATCGCTTTCTCTTTCCAGGCCCCCCCCCCCCCCCCCCCCCCCCCCCCCCCCCCCCCCCCCCC
>JAOXJJ010001168.1:135991-156410 GCA_025769935.1 Phoenix roebelenii | reverse complement strand
CTTGCTTTATACCATTGTTTTTCGAACTATGCCGAACCAACCGGACCGAGACGTACCGGACCGGACCAAGACGTACCAGACCGAAAAAAGAGGGAAGGGAGAAAAAGAGAAGAAAGAGAGACCGATGAGGGCTCCCCTATTTCTAAACCGAAAAACGAAAGAAGGGAGCCCTCATCGGCCTCTCTCTCTCTTCTAGCCTCCCACCCTCTCTCTCGGCCTCCCCCCCTTCTCCCCTCACTCCCTCTCTTTTCCTCTCTCCTCCCTCTCCCACTCCCTCTTTGGCTCACCCTTTGTTAGTACAACCAGGAACAACATGGTACGGGACCCATACCATACCATGCTAGTTGCCGACTAATACAAGTCCCAATACTGGCTAAGCGAACCTTACTCTATACTACCTTCCAATAACCACATAAAAACAACCATAGCTTGCAGACTGAAATAGATTCAGCAAACAAGAAATACAGCCACCAAGAAGGCCTGATCAAATTCCATAACAAACGTTGAGCAGTCAAATTAAAACAACCATGTAGAAACTACAAATGAATCAAATTCATTTAGGAACGCATAAAGCTAAGGAAACTTGATTCACATAGACAGAAATCTCGAGAGAAAATCAAGTTCCACAATCTTTTGGGTAAAGATCATCTGTGGAAGCCAAACAGTCTTTCGGGAGAGGGCTTAATAATTTGGTTATATGACCTCAAAGTTGAAAAATCATAAACTAACTGATTTATGGGTAGAATTTTAACATGTAGAAATTTTTAATACATCAGCTCCGCATTGAGATTACTTGAGAAAAAACATGTTCGGCAAAGTGGGGAAAGCCATACTAAAACCTGCATATTAGACGGAACGAGAGAACAGGGTGGGGTGGACATGATGAAGAATTGCACCACTATGTTACAAGTAGTATATGATTATATTTGCTGGAAGTCTATAGTTACTGAGAACTGGGCCATAGCCCTGTGGTTGCCTTCCTCCCATTTGAGGGTGGGTCATCCAAGCCTTGGGAAGTGTTTACCAAGTGTTTGATGCATGAATCTAATTTGTGGCATTCCCACCATTATTCTCCAATCTCCACTGGAAAGAATGAAGGCATAGAGACAATAAAAGTTGTTTTTATGTGACAACCAGGGTCCACCCATCATGAAGTTTAAAAGCAGGATATTAATCACAGCATCAAAGTTGAGCAATGAGAATTGTTACAACTGACTTGACATGCTAATAATATGTAACAGATTGCAATACCAAACTTTATAAACAAATAAACCAATTCATAGGTGCTAAAGAGAAATTTACCTTTTTCTTAGCAGCCTGAAATAAGGACCTTACTCGCCGAGCACCAACACCAACAAACCTAACATAAGGGCCAAACAGTAACAAGATTATATGAATACAAATTATTAAAAATTCAATTTTATGATCTCTTCAAAATTAAGATTATTTTCAAATCTTTATAGCAGTAGCATAAAGCTATCTTACAAAAGCAAATCAAAGGCAATCCAATTGCAAATTCCTCCACATATCGAAAAGCCTCAAATTGAAGAGGCTATAATTTGGAGAACCAAATGATGTCATATACTTTTTTGAAGTTGCAATGGAAGCAATACAGAACTGATTCATATGATCTATCCGTGACAGCCAATCCAGAAATAGAATTTTAAGGAGGGTCTGTTAATGAGATAACAAATGATGAAAAGATGCAATAACGCATGTCATGCACTTATGAGGAAATAGACCAATACATTATTTTGGTAGGATATAATTATGTTATACTCTTAAGAAACCCCCTCCCCACCACCAAAAGCACAGGCACACAATGGGGAGGAAAAAAATTATCCACTACCCATGCTCAAATTGAAGTTTCATCTTACAAAGTAATGTGTAAAGAGCATTGCTTGATATTAGAATTCATGAACAAGATGATAAATGAAGTAGTTGAAGCTGGAAGAGAGCACTTTGGAAAGGAAGTGATGACACACACACACACACAAATAAATAAATAAATAAATAATACATCAATCCCAATAAGCCTAGTTTGCTCATGAAAACTGGAACAGTAGTGCTTTTGAGAGAATTTGTAGCTGAGAGTAATATTTTAGTCAAAACTGTCATGTACATGTTTAGGAAAGGTCACATTTAGAAACCAATAGTTCTTTTTAAGGTTTTGAATAAAAATAATTCCTTCCAGCAATAGAATCCCTATAGCAAAGTGCATTAAAAACCTATGAATCTACTCTACCAGACAGTCTTGTAACCAACACATTTTTAAGCTGCAACAAAATTCTTGGAGTTATCCTCTTTAATTTAAAGGCAATAGCAGCTTTCTTCCTTTCTTGATAATGATTTCTTGGGCAACTCTGGAAGTTTGTGGTCATAAAGACTCCATGTTAACCTATTTGTTTTTACTTTGCTTCACACAAATATTTTTAAACCCATCAAGACCCTGATCTAACTCATCACTCAACAAAGTTTCTCATTGTTGACCACCCTTATGGTGCAAACTTTAACTATATTTTAGAGTACAATAAATACAAGTAGCACTAAAATTAAGTTTTTAGTTTTAGCATTCATGCCTCTAAACATTTAGGCCACATGTACATCTAAACTTCAGGTCTTAAAATTAATAATTCAAATTTTCTCCTCCATCAGTATTCTTCACAGAGAGCATACACCTTAAACTTCATATAATACAAATCAACAAGCTTCTACAGCAGAGATCACAGGAAACCCACAACTTAAGGCCATTTATCAAGCAAAAAAAAAAAGGAATAACTAAGCAAAATCCTGTGAAAATACAGTAAATTGCAGAGACTACATTCTACAAGATATTAAGCACCAGACAGTGATAAATAAACTCAACAAATGCATGATGAGTTGTTTACAATTAGCAAACATGACAGAGTTTCCAAAAACTGTCCTTTCATGTCATTTTGTAACTTAAATGTTAATTATTAGCAAAGCAAAAGAGAAAGTAAAATAGTTGCAAAAGTAGTTGGCTTACATTTCCTCGAATTCAGAACCTGCGCGATAGAAAAAAGGCACACCAGCTTCTCCAGCGATAGCCTAAAGCAAATTAGCTCTGGTCAATAAACAGAACAACATGCTGCTAGAAATGAAAAAGGGAACCAACAGAAGCTAGTATTAGAACAAGCTTCTCCAGCAATAGCCTAAAGCAGATTAGCTCTGGTTAATAAACAGAAGAACATACTGCTAAAAGGAAAAAGGGAACCAACAAAAACTAGTACTAGAACACAATCACGTGAGGAACAAATGAATCTTTCATCTATAAGGATTCCTTTTCTTTCTTTTTTTTCCATTTTTCTTTATTCATGGATTAGCCTTGAGGCTACCCATATGTTATAAGGCCTAATACAGTCACCACCTAAGACAGTAGAGGCATTTGCTTGAGGTGTTTATAAGAAAGTTGATGGAGCAACATATGGTGTCTGCAATAAAAACCATACCGAAACATGAAAAATGGCAAGTAGGATTCATTATATTAGTCTATGAGCATTGGTGCATACCACCTGCATTCAAAAGTACAACTATCATATGCCAAAACAAATGCAAACAAGTTTGTGAACATCTCTTTTCTGCATAAATCAAAACCGTCTATAAAATTTTAGCCTCCATGTTCCTATATCTTCATGCCAAAACCTAATCAACAAGATTTATTTCATTTCTATGGCTTTATTATAAGAAAAGGATATTATGCCCATGCAATAATCGGTTCTCAAAATCAAGTGCTGCTAAACATATTTAAACAGCTATAAAACACCTGCAACAATTTCCAAGTGTTCTAGAATCCCATCATGAAGGAAATCTTATTAGCAAAGAAGAGATAGCCCTCAGAAGGGAAAAAAAAATACAAGCTACTTGTCTTTGCTGAATTATATTGATAACTAGCAAACTGGGAAATACGGAGGCTCTTGGTCATTCTTTAAATATGGCATCTGATAATCAACCTACATGGCTAGACACCTCTCTACTGCAAGAAACCTGTCCTAACCCCATCGGCTACCATTGTTTTATATCCTCTATCCAGGATATATAAAGGTGAACACATCATATCTTGGAAAACTAGGTATAATGCTTGAATTAGATTTACTTGAATGGGCAATGCAAGTAAGAACAAAGATTACACAAGGAATTATTCTATTTATCATAAAAACACCTAAGTTGTAATGAATATAAATATTCTAAAATGCCAAATAAGTTTTGAGAAGTTGCACCTTGATAATAATGTAATTACGTGTATGTGTGTGTCTCTATGTCCGTGCCTGTGTACTTTTATATGTATAACCTCACCTTAGCAAGCAAAGTCTTTCCCGTTCCAGGTGCACCAGTCAAAAGAATTCCCTACAAAACAGCATTTATTAGGCAATTTAGGCTCATATAAAGTAAAAAGAGAATAAAACAGACAGCATTTATATCTTTCTGAATTGAATGCTCATGCATAACATGCCAATAATCTAAATGATATCATTGACAGATAGAGCACCTTACTATATATAAGAAAATGCATCATCAAATAATACGAGTTTTGCTAACAAGACACCAAAAGGATCACATATTACAAAACATGTTTTAGCATGACCGCACAGACTTGAAGCATACAACTTCATTCCATACAAAAAAAATCATTGTTGATTTTTGATGAATTATGTTTTTAGTTTTTACATTTTTTTAACTTTTAGATCATTAAATTTGTGAGCAACCACGAAATGACCAGTGATTTCAAGACATAAGACAGAGGTTTAGAGATATATCATGTACGCTAGATATATGTCTAATGAGTTCATAGTCCTTCATGTCCTTAATTCTCTTCCAGAGTAGCTGACACTGAAAGTGATTCATCTTTACAAAGTTATTAGCTGAATTTAAGTCAAATAATCAATGACAAGGTGATGCCTCCCATAGTCACATACAAAGCATAGAAATCTCGAAGACAACCATTATGATGCTAGAATCAAAAGAATAGGACTTTAATGATGATTATTTTAAGCATTTTATTCTAAAAAATATATAGATATGCATGATGCAGAAAGAAATAGACCAATGGTGAAAGGATTAAAGCTGACAAACCTTTGGTAATTTTCCCCCAAGGCGAGTGAACTTTGCTGGGTTTTTGAGATACTCAACCACTTCTTCAAGCTCTTGCTTTGCATCATCACACCCTTTAACATCTTTAAAGGTTTTCACATTCTGCGCATAAAGTTACACAAGATGTAGAACATTTCATAAATAAAACTCTAACAAAACATGAGATCAAGGTCCACAGTACCAGAACCGGCAGTTATGCCAGTAGGCCAGTGCTATAGTACAATATGGTACCATGTCGTGCCATTCCGGCATGTACCAATAAAGGGAAACTGGCAAGGGAGAGGAAAAGGAAGAGAGTGGGACAGGGCGGCAGAGAGAGAGGCGGAGGGAGGGGGAGAGAGGAGAGAGAGAAAAAGAGAGAGGGAGGAAGGAAGGGAGAGGGCAGCGAAAAGAGAGGCGGAGGGAGGAAAAAAAGAGGGCTTTTGAAGCCCTCTCTTCTCCGCGGCATCGGAACAGGAGCAGAGTCCCTGTTTCAAAATGAAGCAAGGGCTTCTCTTTTTTTGAATTTTTTTTTTAAGTGAAGTCAGTTGAACTTCACTTAAAAAAAAAATCAAAAAAGGGAGCTTTTTGAAATTTTTTAAGTGAAGTCGGCGGTCTTTACCAACCTCACTTTAAAAAAAAAAAACAATAAAAAAGGGCTAAGCTCCTGTTCTGACGCCGTGAAGGAGAGAGGGTTTCAACGTCGTGAAAGCCCTCTCTTCCCCCTCCCTCGGCCTCTCTCCATGCCGCCCTCTCCCTGTCTCTCCCTCCCTTCCTCTCCTCCCTCCCTCTCTCTTTTCCTTTCTTCCCTTCTCCCCCTCCCCTTCCCTTGCCAGTTTCTAGAACCAAGGGGCGGATCCTTCTGATCCACCCCCAATCTGCCCCGAATTGGGTGGTTCAACACCGTACAACCTTCCTTGCATGAGATGCTTTCTAATTCCTGACAATATAATGCATAACAATCACTGACAACATATGACGTAATTTATAAAGATTAGTTCGTGAAAATTTCTCCCATTATATGTAGCAATGTTACCAACTTCTTCCATCATTAGATATAAATATGTTACCAAATTATACCCAAATCTTAACAAATACACCCAAATGCCAGCATGAAAAGCATAATACAATGCTCCCAAATTGCTGGAAGCACAAGATATTTCTCCTTTTTCACTTATTTAGATGGACGGCATGGAGACTAAAGAATATTCTGAGTTTTTGGGGGGGGGGGGGAGGAATCAAAATCTTGGAGCAAAATTTTTTTCTCTAAGATTAATAGGCTTGCAAAACAAGATTCAAGATGATATGAACTCAGACCTAGAACATAGTAATAATTTACAAGGGATGGTATGGTAATAATAAAGGTGGTTTACTTTTGTCCATCAGTTCTCAATACTAAAAGGGCCGGTTGTCGCATTATTATTAGTTGGTAGTCAAATTTCTTCATCCACTCATTTGCTTGTATTCAAAAGTTTCAACAATGTGTAATAATAGGATCAATTAACAATCATTTCCAATAAAATAGAGAATTCACTACGATTTTCCAAGAAGTTCGTTATAGTATTTTTGGATCCATGTGCTTTTCTCAATAATTCCTACTCCATAAGAAAAAAAATGTGTACTGATCCAACACAAAAGGAGCTTCTAGACCAGCACCATTAATTGTTTTTACATGACAGAACTTTATATCTTGCGAATTTTATGGTTTTCAAATTTTTGTTACAAAGACTAAACTAGAATGCACCATAAGGCTCCCTAAAACTAAATATATAATATTTCAACTATAAATAGAGTAAAGCCTATGTCTCTTCTAGGAGTGGGCTGATGGCAACTCATACGAGCGATTAGGAATGGAGGGTGTGTGGCGACAAGGACCTAGCCAATCGCCAGGCATCCTCTACCCAACTAGGTAAACAGGTGCATGAGGATTCATCACCTCAACTAGGATTCGAGAAGTAGGTGATAGGGAATGGCGCCTCACAGAAGTCATGGGCTAGCATGGCTGGGGGTGGTCCAAAAAGACGGCAAGAGATGATGACTCTGATACCAACCAACATTAAGCATCTACAGGCGAAGTTCAACAAGGCAACCACCTTCAATGACAATGATCATCGTTTGTGAACTGATTGCAATGTGGAACCTCGACAATGATTTTCAACTGCTATTGGCACTGGGAGCAATCCTTACCTTCTAGTTTTTGTTGAAGCAAGATAGGCTCCTTGTTCGGGCAGCGAGACCTTGGCTAGTCGTCAGCCACATGCTTGCACTAGAGACTTGGCAACCTAACTTCATTCCAACCCTAGAAACTATGAAGATGGGTGTCATTTGAACGTGTTTTCCAGCCTTCCCCTGAGAATACTTGGACAAGACCACCACCATGAACATCGCCTCGACTATTGGCGCCCCTTGTGCATGGACCCATGCACTCAAGCTATGTTAATGGAGCCAATTACTCTGATTAACTCACACAATTCACTATTCATCTTGATCTATCCGTCTCATCGTGCTCGGCATCCAAATGGGCCTGTTGATGACTGGTGCATGGCAACAACTCATTTATGAGAATGTCGATGTAATTAGCTTGGTTGTGGCTGTCTTAGTCACGATCATGGCAACCACCCCACCTAGAAGGCCAAGCTAGCAAGGTGGTTATGGCTGAGAATACACTCCACTTCAACAAAGTAATAAGCCTCGTCTTCTTCAACGGAAACTCAGCCTACGACCGCTAGTCCTCCCCAACCCTTGTTTCGGCCATGGTTGGTCATGAGGCAAGTTCTTGATCGAAGGGAGAATGTGGTGACACAGCCATGATCTTCCAAGTCACAACCCGAGTTGCCTCAGGCATCACTTGGGTCGCATGGCCTAGTGACTTGCACAGTGCACTCAGTAGAGCAAGATGATGCATCCTCCTCTCTAGGTGATGTGTGGCATAGCATGGGATGCCTCCTCGACAACCACAGTTGGCCAAATGGTAGCATACACAATGACTTTGTCGGGCTCATACTTCTCATTGCTGCCTATGGACTTGGTCCCACCTAGGCTCAAGTCATGGACATGGGTCCGTTTGTCCAAGATTCAATTGGGAAGTCAATAATGAAGCACAAATCAAAGGTGTGCCGGTTCGATTACGCTTGATCGACCGATTAATGAAGCTAATAAGAGCCATAGATCCACCTCGATTTCTCAATCGGTTGTACAGGATAAAGGCAAAACTATTAGCCATGCCTTGACCAAGTCTTACACTCAGGATTTTTTGCTTTGGTTCCGGCCACTAGGATGGATCGTAAGCCCCCATTATTTCTAACCCACATGGCTGGGAGGCTAGGGCCATGGTCTCAAATCTCAAATTCTGATGGGATGTCCTATGAGATACCGAGACAAGGTACTGTCCCAAGTATCATAACAGGACTATCCTGCCATTGTCCCAGCATCCCGATCTACACGGTCTTTGGACATACCCTGTCCCAAGTGTCAGAATGCAGCGGGACGACGATGCACCCCATTCCACAGGCAAATTGTGATAGCGTCGTCTCATGGGATTTAAAATCTTGGCTAGGATTGATCGAGGGCCAGGAGGTCGACCACTAGACTGGATGATCTGAACTCCAGCACCTTCATAGACTAAAGGCCACACACCCTGATGATCGAGGAATGACCAACTCAAAATGCAATAGTGGATAAGGTGAGGGCTGCCCTCATGCGTTACTAGCCCATGGCTTCCCCTTCACCCTCTTTCAATGTTGCTACCGGACTGCTGAGTTCACTGCCAGCAACTTCTGGCTAAGGGCTTGCTTTCGATGGGGGGAAGACATGTTGAAGCTTAGAGTGCCCTAGAGTAGTCCTACCCTTCAAGCTCAGAGCCTTTTTTTTAAAACCCTTCTCACTGCCCACCCCAACTCATCAGAGCCTCAACGATGTTGCCACCCTCTGTTGCAACAGTCCTTTGGTCTCCATCATCTCCAAGCGAACTATGGCATGGCTTCGTCATGCATGGCATGGGCTGACTCCTCATGCATTTGTAATGGTCCATCAATATTTGTTGTCCTGTTTTTGCATTTGTGCCATTTTATTTTATGGCATCTATGGTCCTTGTTGTATTACAGTGTCATTTTGTTTGTATGTGTGTCCTTCTGCCACTTTAAGTATTATATGTAGCTTCCCTATGGTCCTTGCACACATGAGCTTACAGAAATAAAGCCACCTTGTCCATCAAAAAAAAAAAAGGCTTATCTAGTCTTCTGCTGAATATGAACCAATCAAGTAACAAGAAATGTTGAAAAAATCAGTTGATTACTTAGAACTAAAGGTAAAATTTAATGAGAAGACTAGGGCACTCTTATATCAGAACTTAGAAAAACTAGTAAAACTTATGAAATAAAAACAAATATGGGCACAAAAGAGCCACGATACCTTCTCTGGCATGATTTCTTTGTTTAACTCTTTTGGGGCATATGTAGCACTTGAACCAACACCAGATGTACCTATACCACCTAAGCTGCCAACATATTTTTGAAGTGCAGCTGCACCCATTACCCTAACAAAAAAAAATTATAAAAATTAAGAGATCCTTACAAACAAAGAATTCAAGGCCAGAAAGCTTGCCTTAATAAGAGATCATATTCAAGTAAATATTCCCATAAAAATATGTAAGAAGCTTTAACAATCTGATTTTAGAAGAAACTAAGAGATTGAATGACATAAACATGCCCAAGTACTCTCATATAACTGCAATAATCCTGTGCTCCTTGAAAGCAAAAAGTTTAACTATAGTACATCAAAGGGCAGACAAAATGCAATGCCTACATTTTTCTATAAAAGCAGAATTAAGTGGGAATTCATTTAATATAAATTGGCTGCTATGTGCCTTAACGGTCAGCAAGGATTTGGGTTGCTTTTTTTTTCCTCATCCTGTTTTACTCTTTTGCATGTTTTCTTTTGCTCCTTTTTGAGAGTCTCTCCTCTTGTCTCGATTAAATATCAAGAGAAGAAAAGTATTCTTCCATAATAACAACAGAACAAACCGAACCATTAAACCAGAAGAACAGTGGGACATGTTGCAATTGTGACAGTGGAAAAAATAAGAATTACTTTGCATAGGCACAGCAAGACAACCTTGGATCTCCAGGGATTCCAAGCCCAAACCACGTCAGGCAGACAGTTGGCATACACATTCAACACTCAACAGTGAATTTGGTAACATAGAAAATGACATCATATGCATGAAGAATCAACTTTTTTCAACAGGACTAGAGGCAAATAAATATCAATTAGTTGTAAAGTGACTTCATGTAAAGTACATTTAAACGACATACGTTGGTTGACACATGAATGCATCATCTTGTTTTCGTTGAGTTTCTCAGACTAGTCTATTGATTGAAGTCATATCCTTATCCTGATTAACTGAACTGCTTCTAATTTCCCTCTTTTGCAAGCTCTATAGTCTATTCAAAGAGCAAAGTACGATAACAGAAGGCAATGAGCTTATATCCATTTGTTTTAACCTCAAGCTTTTGCCTTTCTTGTGGTATTCTTTCACATTATCCTACCATCTTTGTGGTTAAGGAATCTCATGACATCTATTTCCTTAATTTCTTTGCATTCTTAGCTCTGCAGTTACTATTTTCATTTTCTACATCTAGAGATCTGTTTTACATCAGTTTGCATGCTTTTTTGCGGTAGCCTTCCAAATCTCATCCTCCCATCTTCATTCACAAGTAGAGGAATTAAAAAAAAAATATAAAATATATTTACTGATGTTCTAAAATGTCAGGTGATCAATAAACAGCATGGGCCGAAGATGACAATGGCAAAAAATGGGGTTGTTGAGGCAAATTGTGCGAAAGTGTAACAAGCAGATATATAACTCAGTTTATTTAAGGAAGATTAGGAATTGCAAATAACAAAAAATAAAGCAGGGGGAAACATTTAAGATGGTTTCATAAGCTCGTTGGATGTAGAATGGAGATGGGAAAGTAAAGGGCAGAGATGACTTAAATGGATGTAGTGATAAATCTAATGGAGACAATTTCAATTATATAGAACATAGCCTTGGGCATAAACTAATTTGGATTTAGAATAACAAAGTTAAGTTGACAGAATAAGACTTGCTAAACATTTATTTTTATGTAAAGTTCACACTCTACGTCTAGATGTATCAACATGAGATCCAATGCATAGATGTTGTGGCAAGAAAGGATTCAAAAAAGTTACTCAATCATGACAAGGACATGCTATTCTATTATTAAAATATACCAGAAACACATGATATGGTTTGGTAATATGAATAGAACATACCACATCAGTCCAACAACAACAGTAAACAAGATGGTTGACAGAAGCTCTTGAGCAAACCGTGTTGATTTGCTTGATGCTTTCGGGTCAACCTGATGAGTAAAATATAGGACTGAAAGTTAACAGCAGAGTTGCAGAATAGTAGTACAATACAGCAGGAGAGGGAAGAAAGTATGGTAACATTTTCATATTTCTTTTCTATATCCAGGTAGCATTAAGCATATAATCCAAAACCAAAAGTTACTAACATGTACTTACCATAACCACATGCAATGGATGTTTCTCTGATATTCCAGGGTTCAAAAATGGCTCATCCTGATTTCCAGATGCGCGTTGCTTCAACTCTTGCAGCTACTGACATGAATACATTTTTATTAAAAGTCAAAAGTTGGCAGCAGCAATCCCCACATGTAGCCAACTCTCATGTTCACTGATTGAAGCAAACTTATAATGACTTCAGAATCAAGTCAATTGAAATTCTAGAAATAATGAAGAATTTCTAGAAGATTGTTGGAGTTATCAATGTTCCTTCTTGTGTTTTCCCTCTCTATATTCTTGAGTTGAAGAAACATAATTCAGTGTCATCATATTATATGTTTTTAAGAAGTGTCTTGACAATATAGCAAGATTACAAAATTATAACTGGTAGAAATTTGGAGGATACCAGGAATGGAATGCTAACAATCCAAAGAACATGAATGATGTAATATGATCCAATAAAGAGATGCTCAACAAAATAATAACACAAAGAGGAGCTTAACACTACCAGTGTTGGGAGACTGGAAGGCTTTCCAGATTGCTCATCTGGAAGATATTCTGCGAGAGCATTGGTGACAACAAGAGCTCGAAGATATTCTGCAACTCCTTTACTATCTACTGCATGATTTCTTTGCTCAAAACGTCTGATGACTGATTCAGGACTGCAAAAAATCCAAACAAATGAGATAAATCCATGATGACATCCAAAGTTTTGATTGCTTCCTAAGAAAAAGAACAGAAGAGCTATCCAGAGGCACAAGCGTTTAGCATTGTAGAACAAGTGCAAAAATCTTCTAGAGGAAAAAAAAAATCCAATTTGTGACATCCTACAAACTGAGCATTTCTGATGGGAGGGAAAATGGATCGTCCTGCTCCAACGTGGGACCACCCCATTCTGGCCAAGTAGACCTCAGCGCCAGCCAGGCCAGACCTCGGTCCCGCTAAAAGCTTGTCTGATTTTGAACCTCGCCGAAGGCTAAACAGACCTCGGCCATATCTCCTGGCCCTAGCTCAGAGCACCAAGTATCCTCGACGACGCATCCCGACCCAAGCTCGAGGCGCCAAGTATCCTCAAAGACGCGCCCGGACCCGAGCTCAGAGCGCCAAATATCTACGACGACACCATCGACCGCCCTGCAGAGTCAACTAAGAGCCGAGGAGGCTGAGCCGACCTCAGAGTCTGCCGAGCCGATCTCACCAAACATATGTCGCGGCCTCCAAGTCGGCCCGACCTTAGTACTCGTCGAGCTGACTTCGCCAAGTATATGATGCGGCCCCCAAGCGAGCTCGGCCTCGCCCAAGCTCTGATTGCATGCCACCTAGCCAAACGCCATCTCCTCCATGATGAGGATGGGCCATACCTCCGCCACCTGGGCACCTCTACAGGGAATATAAATAGCCCTCATCAGGTAACGTCCGAAAACCTTTTGGCCAATAAAAACTCCACGCTAACTTAAGCATCGGAGGGCCCTCACCGAAATCCACCGGTGAGGCTTTGTGCAGGTACGCCGGCATACGGGAGGCGGCATCCTTTCTCCAGCCCGACCGGCGGCTCCTCCGACTCCCCCGGCATGATCACCCTCAGGCCAGATTTCAACTACAACATATGGCGCTAGAGGAAGGGTCTGAGTCGTGATCATGAGGCTAAGGAGTCACGGAGCTCCAAATGCATCATGGCGTCGGACCAACTCCTGGCAACTCACTTCAAAGTCCACCCCCTGCGACACCTGCATCAGCGGACCAAACTCCTTAGGTCCACCCAGAGCAGCTTAAGCTGCTCGTTCAGCAAGTTCAAATACTCACTGCGGCCGTTCAGGGCCTCCAGCAAGTAGTAGCCTGGCCCGCACTCCCTCCTTGCGGGCGCGAGTCATCAGGACGGTGCTCGCGATGTCATTCCCCTCCCACGTGGCGCACGATGGCCGACGAAAGGGAGTGCGACCGACCAAGGAGTAGATCCCTCGGCACAAGAGAGATCCTCCTCAACCCAAGAGCCCGGCTCGCCCGATGTCTCCCCTCCAAAAGTCCGAGAAGTACGCTCCCCTTCAGAAGTTTGAAAAGTACACTCCTCTTACATCCATCCGGGCAGAGATCCTCATGGAGATCGAGGATCGTGGCTACCTCCAACCCCTATCGAAGATGCGACCGTCGGAGTCGCGGAAGCGCTCGGACAAATACTGCCACTTCCACAGAGAGCACGGCCACGATACGGAGGACTGCTACCATCTCCATGATGAGATCAGGGCGCCAGGCATCTACGATGACGTGCCCTGGCTCGAGTTTAGGGCGCCCTGTGTAGTATCGATCGCGAGCCAACGAGCTCCTGCGACCGCAAGAGTATACGACGACGCGCTCCGACCCGAGCTCGGGGCGCCAGGTATTTATCTACAACGACGCGCCCCGACCCGAGCTCGAGGCACCAAGTATCTACGACGACGCACCCTGGCCCGAGCTCGGGGTGCCCTGCATTATGTCGATCGCGAGCTAAAGAGCTCCCGCGACCGCAGGAGTATTCCATGACATTCGACATTTCACGCCATTCAACAATATTCGACGCCATTTCAACGCCATTCGACGACATTCAACGCCATTCGACGACATTTGACGCCATTTCAATGCCAGTCAACGACACTCAACGACATACGTCGACCCCATCGACCGTATGCGCCCCGATCTGAGTAGGAGTGCCCTGCAGAGTCAACTAAGAGCCAAAGAGGCCCATCGACCGCAGGCGCCCTGATCTGAGTGGGGGCGCCCTGCAGAGTCAATTAAGAGCCGAAGATGCCCATCAACCGCAGGCGCCCTAAGCGTCGACCAAAAGCCGAAGAGGCCCCGTCGACCGCCCGTGTTTATAATGATGCCCCAATCTGAGTGGAGGCGCCCTGCAACGTCTACCAAGAGCTAAAAAGGCTCCCTCGACCTCGGCTTCGAAAAAAATATGAGGGCGACCGAGCTTAAATCGAGCGCCCCAGTTAATGTCTACAAAGATCTACAAGGCAGGAAGGCGCCAAAGCTCATGACGACCTTCTACCTAAAAAGCCTCCCAGAACACTACAATGTGGAAAGGGACCTCGAGCTCAGTTCTCGCAAAATGGTCCGAAGCAGACCTAATGCTCGACCTGGGTGCTCGAAGTGTCCCAGCGGACGAGCTTAAGAGCAGCGAGCTCTGCACCAACTTTGCAAGGTTACGACTAAGTTAAGAGCAAAGGCCGACCACAGTTACTTGGCCAAAGTTACCTAGCAACATGAAAGCCAAGCCAGCACCAGAGTTATGCAGGTTAAGACCCTATTAACCGAACACAAAGATTCAACAAGATGCAAAGCGAAATGAGCTCAAATACTCAGCCAAATCTCAAAAATGCAAAGTGTTGGAGAAAATGCACTTTATTAATATTAAAAGACCAAAGTGATCATGATAGCCGCCTCGGATAACGGGGCATTGATGATTGGCCACTTCAAAAGATGGAGCATTGATGATTGACCCTTTGTTCTTCACCGGGCGTGCCGACGGGCCATTAATGATTGGCCCCTCGCGTTCCACCAGACAACGCCTCAAAAGGGAGCACACACGCAATGCATTGAAGAGCTCCTGCAGCCGTTTCCGCTTGAAATAGCGTGGCAATATGAACCACCCCCAAGCTCAGCTCGTGGAGTTCCGCCTGAAGCCCTCAGCTCCAATGATACAAGAGGCGCACCCCGCCCGGTGTGTATATCTTCACGAGCACTTGGCTGCGGCGCAGGATGATCAATAATTTAGCTACTTTCTTCGCCTGAGCCAAAGAGCGACTCGACCTCGGAAGTCAGGGGGCAAATAATAGGAAGGAAAATGGATCATCTTGCTCCAACGTGGGACCACCCCATTCCGGCCAAGTAGACCTCAACGCCAGCAAGGCCAGACCTCGGTCCCGCTAAGAGCCAGCCCGATCTCGGACCTTGACGAAGGCTAAGCCGACCTTGGCCAGATCTTTCCGCTACCATGATCCATAGCAACCTCCTTCGATGCTTATAATGACGTCTCGGCCCGAGCTCGGGGCGCCAAGTATCTTCGACGACGTGCCCCGGCTCGAGCTTGAGGCGCCAAATATCCTCGATGATGCACCCCGACCCGAGCTCGGGGTGCCAGGTATCTACAACAACACCATCGACCGCAGGCAATGGCGCTCCGATCTGAGTGGGGGCGCCATACGGAGTCAATTAAGAGCCGAATAGGCCCCATCAACCGCAGGCAATGGCGCCCCGATCTGAGTGAGGGTGTCCTGCAGAGTCAACTAAAAGCCGAAGAGGCTGGACCGACCTCAGAGTCCGCCGAGTTGACCTCACCAAACATATGTCGCAGCCCCTAAGTGAGCCCGACCTCAGTACTCGTCGAGCTGACTTCGCCAAGTATATGCTGCGACCCCCAAGCGAGCCCAGCCTCACCCACGACCGCATCTACATGCACACCCACGCGCGCTTCTACGCCCGCACACGTGGCCGTGCATTACAACCTTACCGCATCATACTTTGCTTGCTGGCCACTCCACGATATGTCGATCAGAGGTCATGCCTTACTGTCAAAGGCCATATCTAATCACCTCTATCAACACCATGCCATTCATAAGAATGGCCTACACCGTGTGCCTCAAGCAAGCCTTGACTGCATGCCACCTGGCTAAACGCCATCTTCTCTCATGATGAGGATGGGCCATACCTCCGCCACCTGAGCACTTCTACAAGACTATAAATAGCCGTCATCAGGTAATGCTCGGGGACCTTTTGGCTAACAAAAACTCCACGCTAACTTAAGCATCGGGAGGGCCCTCGCCGAAATCCACCGGTGAGGCTTTGTGCAGGTACGATGGCGCACGGAAGGCGGCATCCTTTCTCCGGCCCGACCAGCGGCTCCTCCGACTCCCCCGGCGTGGTCACCCTCAGGCCAGATTTCAACCACAACAATTTTTTTTACAACAAGGATATCAAAGTAGATACCAGGGTAAAGAAAATAAAAAGACTTGTGCTGTTAGGATTAACTATTCTTCAAGATGTTAATGAAGTTTGCATAATGGGAGGTACACCGTACCAGTTCGAACCGGACAGTATGGAGCATACCGTACCGTACCAGTTCGGTATCGATACCTGGGTGATGTAACCAAAAAAAAAATTCTATATCGTACTACACTGATATTGTGCTAGTGTGGCACCGATACAGCTCATAAGATCATAGTACACGTATACATATACCTTAGAAAACTACCCTAACCTTAAACCATCCATGATGGGCCAGCTCCAGAGACTAAGATAAAATCCACGGAGGTCTGACAATGTTCTATAACCTCCCATCAATATCCAGCAAAACAGCACATAGTAAAACGATTCAATTTTTATGTAGGGATATTGCCCAATAAAGATGCTTGTTTTTGCATGCAAAGAACTGAGAAACAGGTAGAAAGATTCCATCAGCAGTGGAAGAAGATAGGTGGGAGAGATGCGGAAAAAAAGGGGGGGGGATTTGGAAGGACCGAACCTGTGCCTATTGAGTTCGGCAAGGAGAGCGTTCTGCTTCGCGGCATCTCTAGGGTTTGCATCAGCTTCCGCAACGAGGCGTTCCAACCTCTTCTCCTGCCGCCCGAACGGCCACCAGCTCAGCCACTCCGACATCATCACAGCATCGAAAACCCCCCTCAACAAAGCCATCACTCCAAGCAAGAACGCCACCAGCGGTAATCTATTCCTCGTCTCCTTCTTCTCCACCACCTGACGACCAAATTCCAGTTCTTGCCTATCTCCGACCGCCTCAACCTCCAAGACAGCCTCGGGCTCCCCTCTCGACGCCTCCTCGCCGGTTTCTTGCAAAAGGTCGGAGCCTTGGGGGGAATCTGAGTCCAAGATCGAATCTTGGCCAGACAAAAAGGGTTCCCGCGCCGAATCCGTGTTCTCCTGCGGCAATGCGCGGGGAACAGGGGCGAGGCGGCGGTGGGAGAGGGATTTGGGGAAGGGAGAGAAGAAGAGACCACCGGAGACGTCGGGGCGGCGGACGGCGCCAGAAAGAAGAATGGAGGAGCGTTTAGGAGGCCGGAATATGGGCGGCAACAGCGAGGGCCGGAGGAGGAGGGAGGCCTGCAGGGCGGACATGGCGACGACGCCGGCGGAGGCAGCGGAGGAGAATATCGAAGGGAGATGGGGCGGACGAGAACGGGTTCTGGAGCTCTCCGCCTCGCGACCTCAAGAAGATGGTCGGGGGGAGGGGGGTGGAGGGAGACGGAAGGAGGGTTCGAGGATTTTTAGCCACAGGATCGAGTGAGGGAGGAGATATAGAGAGAGGAGGGGACTTGGGGAGGGACCTTATCTCGAGCGGCGTGGTTCCCCTTCTCTCTACCTTTTGACTCCTTGATCAGGTACAAGAGGCGAGTAAAGTGGGATGCTTTTATTGGTATGGCTGAAATCGGAGCCGGTTTTCTTATGATCCGGGTTAGACCCGTTGAGAGAAATATCAGTCGTCAGCAAGCAGCGGCAACCGAACCGGGATCGAATATTTCAAAATTTTAGAAACGAATCAAGATATTTCCATCTTCCAGTTGAGGCGTAAGGAATAAAATGTAGAAATATCAGCTAATGTAGTGAAATGAGATTAACTATATCAAAAAATTGAGTCGCAAAGTAAACTTTTGGAGGTCGTAACTTGATCATATAATATCAGATTAAAATGATATTTTAAAAAAAAAATGGACAGTTTTTCGAGATATATGATGTGCGCTATACTATTTAGAAAAAGGCGCTTCTAGCAATCAAGCTTAAATTTCATTATTTGATATCCGAAATAGATCAGTCCAATCGAAAGTTTTTTTTCTGGATAAGACTTTGATCAAGCGTAGCTCTTTATTTAAGAAGAATCAGACGGAGCGACAAGAAATGAAATGACAAAAGATAAAGTTAACGTAAAAGTCAAGATCTACCTCCTCAAGAATTTTATTTTTTTTTAGAAAATTTCTACCAGTGATGTTTATTTTAGGAAAAAGGATTCCTATTAGATTTAAAAAGAGAAATCCGACCTAAAATGTCGAAGTATAGAATTTACTATTATAAATAGAGGCTATATACCTGGGTTTTTTAATTATCAATAGAAGAAAAAGAGACTTAAGCCTTATTTTTACAATTCTTCTATCTTCTTTTAGTTTTTGTTTGAGAGATTTGAATTAAACGAGTTGAGAAAAATCTTCCTTTTGTCTGATCAGACCAATAGTTCAAATATTAATTTGAGTAATACTAGGAAAAACCAGTTTTTACACATGAAATATTCATTCTACCATATGACACAAGGAAGTTGGTATTACTAGGTCCGGCAAGATTTGGTGCAGTATAGAGAAGTTGGCATTACTAGGTCTTGAGTGAGATCAAAATAATGAGTTAAATTTTTGTATTTTTACTAATGATTCGAGGCTAAATTGTGAGTCACTTAACCTTCTATCTTCCAACTGGTGATTCTAACTAGTGATTAATTATAAGGACTTTCATGAAAATATTTTGGGAGGGAAATATATAGCATCCTAGCTTCTTTATCAAATAGTTGCAATAAAATATTGATTAATCTTGCAATGCTATATGCTTGTTTCCCCTTATCTATTAGAGTTCACCACCATTCAAGCACTGTCATCATGCAATCGATCATTTGAAAAATTATGCTTCGTACTTAAATTATTGATCCCTCAACAGAGATGTTGTTTGTGCTACTCGATGAGGAAAAGGGGCAAAAGAGAGGGAGGGAGAGAGATAGTTATTGTTTACAAATTAAACAATATCTTAAAAAAGATTAAATATTGTTTAATCGCCGCTTAACCTTTTTGTTAAATCTACACAAAATCTAGCAAAAAAATCTCGAATGAACACTTTAAATCAACTATTTGAGAATCCGCCTATTATGGAACGTAAACCGCGTTGTAAATTGTTGAAGTATAGAATTTACTATTGTAAATAGAGGCTATGTAATCGAATTTTTTAATTATCAATAGAAAAAAAAGAGACTTAAGTCTTACGTTCATAATTTTTCTATCGTTTTTTAGTTTTTGTTTGAGATATTTGAATTAAATGGGTTGAGAAAAATCTTCCTTCTGTCTAATCAGATCAGTAGTTCAAATATTAATTTGAGTAATACTAGAAAAAGCCGGTTTTTACGCATGAAATATTCATTCTACCATATGACATGAGAAAGTTGGTATTATGCCCTATTTGGGGAAGCTTTTGGAGGGCCAAAAAGCATTTTCTGGTCCTCCAAAAGTACTTTTAGATAAAAAATGGTGTTTAGTAAAATTTTTGAAAAGCTGTTTCAGCTTTTGCGGAAAGCTGAAAACAGCTTTTGAGGGGAAGCTCCAATTTAGAGCTTTCCGAAAATATTATTTTCAGCTTTATCAGAAAGCTGTATTATTAACAAAAATATCCATATTAAAATATAATAATTACATAGTTTGTCCCTTTATAAACATAAAAATCTGCTGGAGCTAAGAACCCTAGCCGTCAGACTCCCTTCTGCAAGAAAAATTGTTAGAGAGATAAATAGTCATTCGGAGGATGAAAAATTAATTTACACTAATAATTAAAATATTTTATATCTTTATTATTTTATTATACTATAAATATAATATTATATTACATTACATCATAATACAGTAATATATTATTTTAAATGATTTAATATTATGTTATATTATGAAAAATTAATTCATACTAATAATTATAATATTTTATACCTTTATTATTGTATTATACTATAAATATAATATTATAATACATTATATCATAATACATTAATATG
>JAOXJJ010001168.1:93560-127621 GCA_025769935.1 Phoenix roebelenii | reverse complement strand
CTTATAAGCTTTGTTTAAGGGTAATCCAGGTAGGAGGCTGGTCTTGGTTTGTGTATCCTAACCGGTTATTTATCCAATAATCACTTACAGAAGTTGTGATACTCTTTGGCATATCTGTGCATGGAAATACTTCTTTTTATATGTCGTATATTTGAATGGCTGCGCTTATGCTCTCTCTTCTGTCTTTATCAGTGTTCGGTACAAACTAAATTCCACCAAATCTATGCTGGAAGAGTGATCATAGTCAATCTTAATTTAAGCACTTCCCCTATATAGGCTTACTAGCGGTGCCTTATCTCTACCATTGTGAACCCATGGAAGCAGAATTGTGCATACAAAAGTGAAGTGTGTTTAAATCCTCAAAGAAGCACTGAAACAAGTATTATGGAATCCGAAGAAATCTACTAGTAGATAAACACCTCTTCTTCTGTCTTGCATTCTCCAAAGAAAGTTTCTAAACATCTGCTCCAATCTCAGCAACAACATCTTGGGCAAAAGGGTGTTGGACAAGAGATACATCAGAACATAACTAAGGACTGATCTCACCAGTGTTACTCTGCCTATCATAGAGAGGGCACTCACCTGCCACTTCTCCAGCCTCTTACTGATGCTCTCTCAACCTCGCCACAATTAGCCCTCCATAGAAGTCTCCCATTGATGGGTATCACCAGATACCTGCAGCAGCCAAGTTGCTCTCCAACCCCCAAGATCTTCTTGATGCAGCCTTTGAGTGATGGCTTAGTCTTCGGGCTAAAGTGGACCGCTGACTTTGCAAAGTTGACTCGTTGGCCTGATGCAGCACAATAGTCTTCCAATATGCCTATGATTCTCATGACACCCTATCTCGTGGCTGAACCTAGGAGCATGCAGTCGTCCACAAAAAGAAGGCGGGAGATTGGTTTGGCCTTCGGAGTAGGCCTATAGGACTTGATGACTCGCATCAAAGAAGGAACCCGAAGGGCTTTAGACAAGGCATCGACACAAATGATGAACAAATAGGGAGAGAGGACAATCTCGCCGAAGGCCAACGGTGGGGTCGAAGAAAGGAGCGGGCATGTCATTCCCCAGAATGGCGAAGAATGGAAACTGAACACATCCCATAACCCACTAGATCCAATCCTCACCAATCTTGAAACTCTCCAAGGAATAGGAGGGAAAGCGCCGGCTCATTCGGCCGTAGGCTCCCTTCATATTTAGCTTAACGGCCATGAGGCTCGGTCTACAAGGGGCTCTTCGTAGGTCATGTATGAATTTTTGGGCAATGAGAATGTTGTTAGAGATGCTACGACCACCAATAAAGGCACCTGCTTAGAGCTAATGAGTCTAGATAGGATCCTCTGAGTCTTGCAACCAAGATTTTCACAGTAGCCCTATAAAGAGTAGAGCAAATACTGATAGGCCTATAATGGCCAGGCTTAGTGGCATCCTACCACTTGGGAAACAGGGTAATGAAAGTCTCCTTTTATTCCTTCGATATCGATGCCGTGTCAAAGAAATGCTGGATAGAAGCTACCTCCTCATGATGAATAATAGTCGAGTACCTTCTGTAGAAGAAGGGGGAAAAATGATTGGGGCCTGAAGCTTTGTCCTCTGCCAATGACCAGAATGCTGCCTGGACCTCCAAAGCTGTGACTGGCATAGAGAGAGCCCTCTTCTCAGCCTCCGAAACTCTCGCCTTAGGAACAGTGCCGACATCCATGCTTAGGACCACCTTTGATTAAAAAACTACAAGAGCTTCTGACTAATAACCTCCACATCCTTCGTCATCACTCCAATTCTGTCTCTAAGGTTCCAGATCTTGTTCCTCTATCTTCTAATCACTATCGATCAATGAAAGAATCTAGTGCTTCGGTCGCCCTTCATGATCCACTAGACTCTAGATTTTGCCGCTAGAAGGTCCCATGTTGATGCAGGAGACAATGATGCATAGACAATTTAGATCTCAACTCAGTCAAATCCTCCGAAGACAAACCCCTGTCCCATTCCTCCTTTCACAGGAGAGAGACAACCGAGTCTTCAACCTCTTCTAGTCTCCTGAAAATGTTACCCACTTTCTCTTTGTTCCACCTCCAAAGCTGGCATCTGAGTAATTGGAGCTTGCAGGTCGTATGGTACATCACACACCTCACATCGCCATACTGTACACCTCCCTAACAATATCCCAAGATCTCGGGTACGAAAGCTAGATTTTCTCAAACCGATGTGGAATGGTGGATTGCGTGTGGATAAGGACCGAAATATGGGGCAGATGACACATGTGGTAATCTAGAAACTGCTAGATCCATCATGCCGTAGCAGAGGCCCTATCATTCCTCTCCTAGAACCTTGCTCTATCGTGGCTATTGTTGCACCAAGTAAACCTTAGCCTAATGAAACTAACATCTACCAAGCCATTAACAACAATAAAATCTTGAAACTCAGTGACCTCAGCCTTGCTAGAGAATGCCCTAACCCTCCATTTCATTTGCAGGCCGTCAATACAGTTGAAGCCACCATAATAATAGCTTGTTGATTACATCTATAAAAGATGTCAAAGTTGGCAAAGCCTAGTTTCCACATCACCACTACGCCCCCAGATAAGCCCCATGACTCGATTGCATAGAAGCCTTAGAATGGAGGAAAGCGCCGTCTGGCTCAATTTTGTCTCCAAAAGGACACACATCTGGATCATATAAGTATACTAACCTCCTAAACATGGCTAGGAAGGAAGGCTTTCCGACCCCTCTCAATTGCAAAGCAGCTGCTTTATGCTGATGAGGAAGGATCCTCGAGCTAATACCTAACAATCTTGTCTCCAAAAGGACACACATCTGGATCATACTAGTATACTAACCTACTAAATCTGGATAGGAAGGAAGGCTTCCCGCCCCTCTGCAGTTCCAGAGCAGCAACTTCACGCTGATGAGGAAGGATCCTCGAGCTGACTGTTGTCCACGGTCCCCTCACCGGCCCCCGTCTTGCTCACCCCTCCCACTACCCCCTCACCACAGCCTGGGTTCTCCGCCTTGATCGCCAAGGCTGCCTTGAGAGCTATTGGACAGCTCGGGCATGACCACCAACCGCCTCTTCCTGGATCTTCGAGTACGGTCCAGCCACAACAGTAGCCCCAATGCCGGGGATTCTGCATCCCGTCCTCCACAAACTCCTCGCGCTGCCGGTCAACACAGCCATGTCCAATGGCCCACTCCACCTGTCAGGCAATTCAGGTCCTGTCGGCTCCATCCCCACTGCTTCACCAGTTGCCGTCAACTTCCAGAACCAGTCGCCGCCCCAGCAGCCATTGCATCAGTACCCAACCGCCGCCGTCCCTTCTGCTCCAAGTCACCGGTCCTCCTAGCCGGGCCGATCGCAGGGTCGACTTCGCCACTCGCCACAGTGGCGCCTTGCATTTTCGGCAAGGGAGTGGCTGCTAGCGCCAGAGGAGCGCGGTGGTGACCATCGCACTTGAGGCAAGAGGAAGAAGACGCGGGCTCCGGGGAGGAAGCATGGCCCTACCCTGAGTCGGGTTGGGCTCCTCCCGGCTCGCCTTAGCTTGGTCCAAGCGTGGGCTTCTGGCCCTCTTGAGCAGGCTCGCACCGGAGCCCGTCTTAGCCATGTCAACGTCCACAACATGCGGCCCACTGGCTCGACCCGACCCGCCGCTCCTTTGGTCCCGGTCCAAGGCTCCACTCGACTCGTCATTCAACTTGGATTCGGAGCGGAGTTGACTCGCTCCCACCCCAGCCGTCGCCGAGTTTGGGGCGAGAACCCACTTCTCCGGCGAGTAAAAGCTTTCGGAGGGCTCTTTTCCGCCGGTGTCCAGAGAGACGATAGCCCGGTCCATGGACAAATACGTCGTCCCGGTCCCCCCTCGGGAAACTTCTAGACCTCTTCCCAGGTACTTCCCTCTCCTCTTTCTTTTCCCAATTCCTTGCTTTCTCGTGAAGAAATCTCTCTGAAATCTTGATGGAAACGTACTCGTTCGAATCGATTTGGTTTTCTTGCGGTGGAAGGCCTGGATGGAAGCGAAGTGCTCCAGAACTGGATGGAAGGATCTCTTCCAGGTACCGCCACGAAGCTTCTCAGCTTCTTCTTGATTCGTACGCCGAGGTGGGTTTCTATTTCCAGCTCAGGTTCGAGTTCCATATTGATCCGTTCATTTTCTTTAGGTTTGAAATCTAGGGTTTCTACTGGATCTTGATATTGTTCTTTTCCCATTGGCAATTCGTTTTGGTGTAATGTTTGGTTGCATCGAATTGGTTCTTTGTTTCTAGAATCTGACCGCTGGATCTCGATCTCATTCTTTTTCAGTTTGTAAGTGGTTGCAGTACAGTATTTGCTTGAATGTTGATTCTTTCTTTCTTGAATCTGACTGGTCTCTTCTAATCCGAGATTCTGAAATCTAGGGTTTGACGTTTGACAGGATCTTGATATTGTTTCCTTCCTGTTTGTAGTTCTTTCTAATACAACGTTTGTTAGCCATGAATTGGTTCTTTATTTCTAGAGCTGGTTGGTTTCAGTTTATGCGAGATTCTGAAATCTAGGATTTGACTGGATTTTGATTTTTGTTGCATTGAATTGCTTCCTTTCTGTTTTTAATTCGTTTTAGTTTGGTGTTTTCTTGCATTGAATTGGTTCTGTGTTCTTGACTCTGACTGCTCTCACTTTATGGAGATCCTGAACTCTGGTGCTTGACCCAATCTTGATATTGTTCTTTTCCTGTTTGTAATTGCTTTTAGGATAATTTTTGCTTGCATTCAGTTGGTTCATTGTTTCTTGAATTTGACTGGTTTTCTGTATGTTGACATAGATTAGGGCTTTTGATCATAATTACAGTAATGGGTCTGATAGCTGTCCGACACACGTAAGGGTCCTACCTTGTCTTATTTTCTAGCAGTACTCTTTGAATTTTTTGCTTCTAGTTGAGGATTTCTCTGCAATTATTTTATTTATAAGTTAGTCACAAAATTTTGCCTTTCAGATGGCTCGAATGGCTAATGCTTTCAACCAAGAAACGTCAATATCTTATGCAAGGTCAGTGTCTCTCTCTTTTTCTTTTATTAATAAAGTTTCATGTCCTTTTTTAAATTTTTCTAAGGGAAAATGACATTAGAAATTTGAACTCGAGTTTTTTTGTCTTGTCCATCTTTGCAGTTTTTAGGATTTATTGAAGATCTGCTTCTTGTAGATGTTTATAGATAACCTATGAGCACATATTTGTTTTCGTATGTTTCTTGTATTTTAGCTTGGGTGTGTTGATCGACATCTTTAGTTATTTTATGAATGGTAATGGGCATATTTCATGAATGTTAATGTATATAATCATGATAGATTGTGCTGTCCTCTGATATAGTATTTAGCTCTGCAAATTAGGCCTTATAGGAATTTGGCGCTTCATTGTTGCAATTGTCGTGTTCCTTCTGAATAAAATCAGACATCCTAGGATTAGGGTAAGATAAATCTCTAGAGGCTATTTTGAAGATTATTTGTCTATGTTTTCTTGAATTCTGAGGGTTGCACTGGGAACATACCAGGAAACTTAAAAAGAAACCACGACATTATGTAGCAAAATGTCAAAAAACTTTTTGGTTGAACAATGTATCTAAGCCACAAAGCCAGGTCTTACACTTATATTTGTTTAATTCCAGAAAGAAGATGAAAGTTCATGGAATCTTTTACGATACAAAGTAGTGCCATATAGCTTTCCAATGCAATAAGAAAGATGGATTTTTTCTGCACTAACCATATTAGTATACAAAATCTCGAATAACAAGTCTCCATCTTTTTCTTTGTCCTTATTGCTAATGCCAGGACAAAACTACTTCTCACTTATATAAGGATACTACAGCTTCAACCAACTTTGCAATAGAAGAAAAAAGAGCAAGAAGTGCATGGATACCTGTTGCACGTGTTCAGAAGAGGAGGTGCATAAAACAACAAAACTTGAACTAACAAGCTTTCACACTACACTCTGGAGCAAGTTATTCTGAACCGGCTGGAATCGGTCCGTTCAGCCTGTTCCGGTACAAATAAAATCGGTTCCGATCTTATTTGAGTTGGAACCGATCGGTTCCATACTTGTACTCGGTTCGCACCAGTATGTCGGTGGAACCGACTTTGCTGCGCATTGTGGCTTTTGACCACAATGCACGACCTTTTTTCTCTGCGGCCGACGGCACGTGGCATGGCACTGTGGCCGAAAATGGCATAGGGCCATGCATTTTTCCGACAACGCGTGGTTGTCCATTCAAATTGAGGTTGGCCTCTTCCCGCTCGGCTATAAAAGCCGAACGAGGAACACATTTCAGAGGCGAGGCAAGGGAAGGAAAGGGAAGGAATTAGCCAAAAAATATTGAGGAAGGAAAGAAAAGGGTAGGGATTAGCCCAAAAAATATTGAGGAAGGGAAGGGTAGGGATTAGCCAAAAAAAGACGAAGGAAGGGAAGGAAAAGGAAGGCATCCAGCAGAGGAAGGGAAGGCGGATCGAGCAGGGATTCTGCAGAGGCCGCGTGAAAAATATCGAGGAGGTGAGAGAACGTCGTTTTCCTTCCAAAAAAATCCAGCAAAGGCTAATTAAAATCTTTTTGCTATATTTTTTTGATATATCTTTTAATGTGCTTAAAAAAATATGTCAAAAATTGCCAAAAAATAGAAAATGATGCCCAATGTTTTCATTTCGTTTTGAATTTTTTATATGTCAGATCTATGGACAATGTGCATGGTGACATTATTTTTTCAGAATATATGTAATTTATATTTTAATTAAAAATAAAAAAGTTTTAAAATTAATTTTTAATAAAAATAATTTTTTTTTTAAAAAAATAGTAGTACGTTGTACATAATTTAGAAGTCATTTTAGAGGCATAATTTTTTGGTAAATTTAAAATAATTAAAAAATTAAAAATTAATTTAAAATTTAAAAATAAATTAATGTCCTCCACAACGATTTTATCAACAGGATACCTTTCAGAGCCAGAGTTTCAGCGAGAGATCCAAGAGTTCTTATGACCCAACGCGCATTCCTCGGAGATTAAGCATATAAAACTATAACGCCGCTTGGTTAGAGGGATGGATTGTTTGCTTCTTTATATGCTGATGATCTGGATATCGACGAGAAGCATCGTCACTCGATCCGATTTTAGATAGTCGAGAGTGCTTTAAATGTATGTAATTAATTGTATCTTAATTTGAAGATATTTTATGTTCTTCATATCATGATTTGAATTATTTGGAAGTAATAAGATGCATTATCTAGTTTAAACCTTAAACCTAAATATAGAAACATCAAAAAAAGATCCAAAAGTGAGAGAACTCCCAAAAAAAAAACTGATGTCCTAAACCAGCCGAACCGGTACGGTACCGGTTCAATTCGGTTCGGTACTAGTGCCCACCGGTACGTCGGTACGGTTGGTATGGCGGACCTTTCTTCGGAGCATATTAACTTATCTCTGTACATATGTTTCTCCTTTTTGAAGTTGTATTCCAAATTATCTCAGTTCAATCTTAATACTTAAAGATTTAAAAATTATCATGATCTTCTACTTTATGATATAAGTCTTAACACCATGCAAGAGCAAGTTATGCAATAAATAATTTGAACTGCACTTTACATTCTTTTCAAATTATTATTAGTATACATTCATTTCAAATTATTATCTTTTTCTTTAATATTGAGTGTCAAATGGAACAATATGTATACACTATGTAGTATTCCAAATCATCTCCAGTGATCTTTTAAAGCTGCACTCACTGATGTTGACATTTATGTTATCCAGCCAAGTTATAGCTGATATATTTTCCTTTTTTTAAAAAAATAATAAAACCAAAAATTAGTCTGCCATAGCATTATATCTCCTGTCTCCAATTGTCTTCTGTACCATGTTATTTATATCTAGCCCAATGATTTTATTTGCATGCTGATGGCACTTCAGCTGTATTTTCAGTTGCCAAGGACTTTTTCCTGTGTTCTACAGGATACTATTAACCTTTTGCTATTAACTTTTTTGCAGGGAAGGAGTTTTAGGACTGGAATTTGACATGAAGGTTGACCTTTGGTATTTTTTAACTTTTTGTTTGGATATATTAAAATGGAAGGCCTTTTCTTTTCTAATGTATATGTTTTGCTGTTGCCAGTTCTGCTTCCAAGTCTTATATAGCTCAACATGATCAAGCATGTCCCTATTTATGGGTAAATTGGGGCTGGTTTTTGGTGTTGGCTGTGAAACAATCTCCAAGCCAAAGTCTCAAATTCTTTTTTTGCCTGTTTTGTAAAATTTCTGGGTATTGAATTATCGATTCATGAATGTTATAATTGTCCATCTATGTCTGGCGCTGAATAGACACAGTATTTAATAACAAATCCAGGATTCCATAACTGACATTTCAAGTTCCGGATGCCAATTCATGCTATTTAATAGAAGAGCTAGACTGCAAGATTGAGTTGGTGCTAACTGGCAGTAGTTGCTAAATTGGTTCATTAGCATATATGCGTCAGAGTTTTTGAGCCCTCTTCAACTCTTGAGAAAGATTATTTAGAGTTTTAGATCATTCAAGTTGCTAATATTAACTATGGATAATCATGCCCATGTTGCGGTTTATCAGTGAAGGCATAAATCACTACCACCATTATTCTATTCTAATGCTTAAGCCTGCAATTCTTTTTCTTACTAAATATTGAATCATCTGGATGAGTATTAAAATTCATGCTTTCTCTCTGACTAATCTGAGAATAGTTATAGTGGGTGTGGATTATTATTGGCTTGATAGCTCATGCAAAATGTAATTATTCCGTAGCTGTTGAGTTAATAGTGACAAGCTTAGACAGAAGTACAGAATGCATCAGGAAAACTAAATGTAGTTCAATGTTCCGTGCATTCAATTTTCCAGCACGGTCGCCGAATTGTCAAGAGCATTAACTTTTGTTACCTTGATCATTTTTTTTATGCATATAATGTTTTATAAATCTCTAATGATCTCACACTTATTTTACCTTGTATTCAGAAAGATTGAGTTTTTTGATTAATTGTGTTTGAACTCTGTAGGGAATCTATCTTGCATCAGTAACAAAATCAGGATGTTTAACAGTGCATGACTTTGAAACTCTCTATTGTATAGCATATGGTCCAGCATCAAGTAAGTTTCCATATTATGATGGACATAATCAGCTGTTTGATGCAATCTTTTTAATTATTTAGTTTTATGATGAGATGATGTTCGATATGCTTATATTTTTATGAAAGTTATCTTCAAATATGTCTTAATCATGTAATATTCAGGACTAAATCTCAGATTGACAAGTTGGTTTCTTCTTTATTTTTTTTTTGCCTAAAGTACTTTGATTATCTAAGACTGCAAGAAGCAACTATATACTTGTTGATTAACCGCTTGATCCCCAAAGCTTAAGCTGTTAGGGAGTGGGTCAACAATGTACATTAGGTCCCCTTCTCATGCGCAGGCTGGACTACACATTTGGAGATAGAAATGAGTAGAGGCATGAGACAGGTTGAAAGGACAACTGGATTAATTAATTGACTTGGAGGGGACTTGAACCAACAATTTCGTGTAATCATAGCTTCCATACCATATTAATTGACTATTTGATTCCAAAATCTTAAGCTGTTAGGGAAAGGGTCAATGATGTATGAGGCTTAAAACCAGCAATTACAAATATTAGCAGAGATTGCACTTTGAATTAGCTAGTATTATAATCTCCAATTCCTTGTTTTTTTTTGAATTCTATTGTCATAGTAGCGTGAAATAACTTATGTCATGTAGGAAATATGCAATTAATACAACTTCAAACCTAAATACAGATACATGCTTGTGTTGTATTAACATTATGCTTCCATTATCTTGATGCTGTATATCTAGTAATCATCAAAATAAAAAGGTCTCTAAATTCAAATCATTGAATTCTAGAAATCTTGTTCTGGATATTATTCAGTTCTCCACTATCTGTTGAAGCCCTTCAGAAATTAATCCTTTTACAATCTCATTTCAGGCTCAAATACATTTCAGCCTATGCCCTTCTTGCTTTCAATCTCCAAGCCCTTTTTGAATTTTGGACCTTTTTTTTTATTGATTATATCTCTTCATTGACTCATGATTTATGTTTAAGGATCAGGTAACATGGTAAGAAGATATTATAGAAGGCACAGAAATGTTCATCTGATTTAGTCAAACCTGTAGATTGCATAACAAAACTTTTAAGTGTCATCTTCTGTGATAGAAAATATATACAGAAGGTATTTAGCTTAATTAGTCAAGGATTAAGCTATGCTGCAGAAATGTGAAAACACAGGATGACATTGAAACGTCCTGAGAAAACTAAGTGACTCCATGTCTGAAACTTTAAAATGGCTGGAATAAAATGAATTTGGTTACAGTGACACTGCCTTTGTGCCATACAAACCTAAACTGAAGAAAGAATTTTGTGCCAGTCAGAATCATCATATGTCAGACAACATAGAACTAGAAATCCTTATAGAGTGAATCCCAAGAAATATGAATGGATGCAACTTTTCTTCGAATCAGGCCTCCTGATATGGGGTAATGAGGTATATGTTCATTGAGTTTTTCATCTTCTTGCAAATTCAGATATTGAGGCCTATTATGATTTTGAATTTTATACTGGGATACATTCAGAAAGAGTAAATATTGTACATTTGGCAGAGTCCTAAAACCAACAGAACCTGATATACATCTTGGAACCCAACTCAATTTAAAGGCTAAAGCTGTTACATTTTGGGCCCGATCATCTATATAAATCATTCTCCCTCCCACTAATTATTTCATATTGGACTAAATCTCACACTTGATCCTTAACAAGATAGCTGCTTATAATCATATTTTCAAAGAATTTGCTAAAAGATAGGCTACATATCCCATGCCTTAGATATATATATGTAGTAGTACAGCTCAATAATGGTACTTATGATGTGGTTTGTGAAAGTCAAAACTCTCACCAGGACTGATATCAGTCTAGCTTCACTTTGTGTAATAATTGTTTTCAACAATTAATATTAGCTGTATGTTTTCTCATATATAATTTTATGTGAAAATTTTACCTGTACTTATGGTACAACAGTTTGCTGGAAATATGCATATTTTATGTTAATTCAGTAACCATTAGACATATTTGAGGTTGAACATTATGGGCTAGGTTTCTATTGGTTCTTGACAGGTTTATTAGCGGATGAAGTGAAGCCTTTGCTACATATTTCTACATGTCTGCCATTAAATGTTGTTCGATGGAACCCAGCAAATCAAGATGAGGTCTGAGTGAGATGGTTCATCTTATCCCTGATGCATATTATTGCATCTTTCAGTTATCTAACTTAAGAATCTGTTTGGTGTCTGCTATTAGTATCAAAAAAAAAAAAAAAAGAAAAGAGAAAAAAACTTTTGTGAGATCAAATGGTTAAATTGACCTTTCATTTTTTTATTGACCTTATATATTCGTCAGTTGAATGCTAGTGGAAAATCGTTTAGATGTATTATATGCATATTTGCAAGTCGCACAAATCTTGATAGAAAGACCTATTTCATGATTACTAGTGTAGGGCACATGCAATGTATGAGAGAGCAACTATCAGGGACAGAGCAATGGGGCTTCTCATTTATGGGGGCACAATCCTTAAGGTTCCCCAAAATCCTAGTATTCACCTTGGCGCAGCTCCCTGTCCCCTTGAGTTAGGCACCCCTACCACACATCTATTAAAACTTAGGTGGGCCCCTTTCCCTCTCTAAACCTCCACATATTTGTGCATTCCTTAAGATTTTTATTATGGCAAAAGAATCAATGGTGGATCAATTGGATTTGTTCCTTAATTTTCTTGTTTATTGGAACTTAAATTCCATGTGGAAGTTAAAATTCAATCTGAATTACATACTTTTTTGAATAATAAATATTTCTTGGCTTGTGAAAACTGTATTGTTAAAGATTAGCTATTGTAGTTCCTCTAACACATATATCTGATTTTGATCATTATGGCACTAAGAGATGAGCTTCTGTGATTTTGTTTGTTTAGATTAACTAAATGCTTAGTATTATGGTATAGTAGTTTAGAGCAATTATGATTTACATGATTTGGAAGAAATATACCATCATATAAATTTAGATCTTTAATGAACTTCAACAATCTTTTGTTTAGTTGATTGTTAATAAAGTTCTAAATATTTTTAATTACATGTAAGTTTGTTATACGTATATGGTCCAAATAATAACCATTACTACAATTTTAGGACTTTTTATGATGCTAAATGCATATACAACGAACTATAAGTTTTTAATTGTTATATCACAATGGTAATCACCATTATGAACATTATATAATAATGACAGTCATTCAAGCATTTGAGAAGGAAACCATTATGTTCTGACAACAGAGCTAATAACATATTACTTTTATAGCTTTTCTCTAATAATGGTCTATAGTAAAACAATAATAGCTTATCATATTTTAGAACATGACTATTATAAACCCGAGGCATTGACATAAATATTTCATTCTTTCCCTCCTTTTTCGTAGTTGCTTCCTGGGAACAATTAGTGGCTGAGATTTTTTATATAGCTTGATACTTTTGAGTAGAATCTTGGATGTTGTGATGGCCTTGGGTGCATATGGTGCTCATGATAATAAGGAAGGTTGGTTGTGATCTCCTTGTCTAAACATTTTTTATGGTTGTTTACCATGATAGTCTCATGCATGTGTGATGCTCAAGGAAAAGCATGGATGGCTTTGAGCTTCCATGATCGAAGTTCCCTCCTCCCCCCCCTCCCCCCACCCTCTTCTTCTCTTGTTTATGACACTTGATAATAAGACTCCAGTTTTGGTTATTAAGCCTATGCTATTTTTCTCTCCTAAAAGAGAGCAAATATAACATAACCAAAAATGCATCTAGTACATCAGGTGTTGATAGAGAAGTGGCTAGATTGAGATTCCCAAATAATTTCCAATTATGCCCCCTCTTCTCCTTTCCAATTGTCTAGAGGTGTGCAAGTTCCATGCTCCCCTCTTCTTCGATTTCCCTGTTGAGGTCATGTAAGAGGAGAAGTGGCAGCTTTGATTTCTTTGTTTAATCAGATATCATTTATGAGAGAAATGGATGGCTGTGGTTCGTCCATTTGATTAGATGTTATTTAGTACTTGAATGAGAAAGGGACCGATGAAATCCCTATTTCTTTGCCAGAATGCATACATATTCTTATACTTTCTACGTTTGCACTGCATGGCTTACCTTTTCATCCAGCTGTCCATGAGATAGTCCATTGAACAACTGATGGTTGCCTCCATAGAGTTTGCCTTTTATTTTCTATCGACACCTCTCTATGCAGCATTTGTTCTGGAAACTTAAGTTTTTCCTTTGATTTAAAATCTGAGGAATGACATTCTGCTGCAAGTAGAAATCATAAGGTTTAAAGCAAGATTCGCCGTCTCGGTACTGGTGCCACACTAGCATAGTGTCGGCACGGTAAGGTGTGGAGTTTTTTTGGCGTATTGAGTATCGGTATGCCATCCGTAGTAGATATCGGTATGGTATAGTAAACTCCATATTGCTCGGTTTTCGGCCGGTATAGCGTACCATGGTTTAAAGAGTTATGGAACAAGGTCCTGTTATGTGTAGGATTTTGAGTATGAGTAGGTACATACTGAGCTAACATTTTGCGGTTTCCTCTCTTAGCTTCTTTGCCCAATGCTGGGTGTTCAGTTTGGGGGGTGGAGTATTAGCATAGTTTTCAAACTTGTTCTACGAGGAGTGAATGGTCATCTTATAGTTTCTATTTCTCATTTTTAGTTAAATTCATATTAGATATTATGTCAAAAGCGCAGAACAATATTCTATAGTACAAATGGACTTACCTAGCATGATAATTTTTTCGTGAATTGATTAAGGTGAATTTACATTTGCATTGATATTCTCATAATATAGGATTGGTATGTTTATGTTCATATGTATAATATACCGTGCACAAATTTGTTCATTGGTGGTCAATGTACATATATTCGCAGCTATCCATTTGTGAGTCCTGTGTTCTTCTGTCCATTTGTGTTTAAGGATACTTGTCTGTGTTTTGTGAACTTGCAATGAATAAAGACATCTTCATGGGAACATACGTGCACACCTTCAACCGTATATGTAGTGTATGTGTGGATGTCAGTTGGCATGTCTATCCATCGAAAGGTTGCACATGTACTTCTATGTACGCATCAATATTGGTGTTTCTGCCCTTCAGTTAATTGTCTTTGGTTTTGGTTTATCTATTCTCAATTAACAACTGCAACAAGGTTGAACCCTAACATATTTGCAAGTTTATGTAAGCAATCATGGACTGGCATGGTGTACTACATGCTTTGTAAGATCAGGAGACTAATTTGCTTATCACATTTCTGCAGGTTGCTTGTGCATCTAGACAGGATGATAAAATTATGCTTTTTGATATCGGTTATATTTCATCTGAACCTGTTGAAGTAAGTGATATTAATTACCTTTGGTTATTGCTAAAAAAAAATCTTTGGCTGACGTGTTCGGTTCATGCTTTACCTTCTAATTTGTGCTGTCTCGTCTCATTCTAAATTTCAGTCTTCTTATTCTGGATATTCAACCCTGTCCATTTTCCCTTGTCTGATGCCGAACTCCTTAGGCTACCAAATTAATGGAAGAAATTTGGCATTATAAACCTTCAAATTTTATTCATTTTTCTCATCACAGTATTTCTAGCTTTTTTTTACTCCCTATAATTGTATCTCAAAGGGTTCATAATTATCCCTTTTGTTATCATGCATTTGATGCATGGCTATAATGTGATGTTTTCTTTGTATTGGCAACTAATATAGGTGTTTGAGAAAGGGAAATCTAAGTTTTCTCGACACAGCTGTGAACTGTACAATGGTTTATCTGATATAGCTTTTGCCTCTGCTGACAAGTCAAGGTTTGTAACATCTTCTATCATATTAAACTTCTGTATAGAGGTTTACTATAACTGATTCTACTTAATTTTGAAGTTCATTCAAAGATCATCTCTGAACTATGTGACTAGCAGCTGGTTCCCACATTCCTTTTTTGCATTTTTTTGCTAATTAATTTACTCCTATGTGCATCTCCGAATCATGAGAGTTCTTATTTTTTTAATTTTTTAGAAGGATATATTTTCATATTTGAACATATCTCTAATGGGATTGAACTTCATTCTTCAATATTTGAACATATTTTAAAAGGGATATATTTTTGCTCATTCTATGCATGTTCAACTCAATATTTGAACATATTCTATGCATGTTCTTAGTTTGGTTAGTTTGAAACTGATTTTTTTTCCCTTCTCTCTATATCTATGTGCACACATAATCATGACCATTGTCCTTAAGTTCAAGAGTCTCTATGCTCTTTATTATTTCCTAAGGAACCTATTGCTCTGAAAAATCAAGTTTCCTTGCTAATATTGATTCAGTCATGGCTTCCATGGTCATGTATCAACTGTCGTTTTTATTTCAGTGAATATATATGAGCACATTATAGATTGTCATGCATTAACAGGTAATTCAATATGGCTTATATTCTTCTTTGCTTTAAAGATCTGTAAAGTTCCTTATTTGATACAAATTTTGATAACACGATTATATTTTGTTTTCATTTCCCCACTATGCATCAATGTTTCCTTTCCTAATATCATTATTACTTTCATTGGTGGGTTTAGATCTGCAGCATTTGCTTTTTCAGCAACATACTGGTATTGGGTCTTTTGCTGGCATGGTAAATTTCTGAAGAGACCCTTTAACAACTCCATAATTTTGTATTATATCACATAAAAATATATGAAAATGGATGAAGATTAATAGGTTTAATAAACCAATGCAGAAGAGTCCAGACTGACAAGTAGCTTACCAAATTTTGTAACAATGGACAATTTAATATTTTTTTGGTCAATAATGGTAGTTATGCAAGACCAATTTTGAGACTTTTGCCTACTGTTCCAGCAAATAGACTAGATTTTCCAAAGCCAAAACAAAATTATCATGTCCATTCAAAAAAGTAGTTCTGCAGTGTATACTAGATAAAGCTTAAGCATTAGGAGCCCATGTCAATTGATTATACCATTCTTAAGAAAATGTAATTAAATGCGTATAGGTTTTGACCAGCGGAGTAGCTTTCCCTAATAAAGATAAAGTTGTAGGTGCCAAGATTATTTTGATCCTTGTAGACCAAGATGGTGTCAAAAAAGTACTAAATACACTAGGATGTCTATTATTGTTGAACAATGGTACCAACAATATTAACATAATTAACTTTGATAATGCCCTCCTTTTACTCCTTACTCCTTGGTCTTAAGATGCAAATCTAGTGATAGCTTAGGTTTGGCCTCCAACACGTGAAAATGGGTCGAAATCGTTTCAATGCAACTCTCTAGAGAGAACCACAACTTGTTTCTTTTTCTCCTCCTCCTCCTCCTCCTCCTCCTGCTTCTGCATGTCCTCCATCTTCTTCTTCTTCTTGTTTCTCCGTTTTCTTCTTTTGCTTCTTCTTCTTCTTCCTCTTCTTCTTCTTCTTCTTCTTCTCCTCCTCCTACTTTCTTGCCTCTTCTTATTCTGCAATGTATGTTGGACAAAGTTTAAGCATTAGGATCCCATGTCAATTGATTATACCATTCTTAAGAAAATATGCTTAAATGCACATAGGTTTCTTCGATCAGCAGGGCAACTTTCCCTAATAAAGATAAAGTTGTAGATGCCAAGTTTATTTTGATCCTTGTAGACCAAGATAGTGTCAAAAAAAGTACTAAATACACTAGGATGTCTATTATTGTTGAATAATAGTACCAACAATATTAACATAATGAACTTTGATAATGCACTCCTTTTACACCTTACTTCTTAGTCTTAAGACACAAATCTGGTGATAGCTTGGGTTTGGCCTCCAACACTTGAAAACGAGTAGAAATCTTTTCAATGCAACTCTCTAGCAACTCTCTAGCTAGAACCTCCAACACATGAAAATGACTCAAAATTTTATCAATGCAACTCTCTAGCAACTCTCTAGCCAAAACTTACTGCTGCTTCTTCTTCTCCTTCTCTTCTTCTCCCTCTTCAATGCAACTCTCTAGCAACTCTATAGCCAGAACCTCCAACACATGAAAATGAGCCAAAATCCTTTTAATGCATCTCTTGAGCATCTCTATAGCCAGAACTTACTCGTTTCTTCTTCTTCTTCTCCTTCTCCTCCTCCTCCTTCTCCTTCTCCTCCTCCACCTCCTCCTCCTTTTCCTCCTCCTCATTCTTCCTCCTCCTCCTCCTCCTCCTCCTCCTCCTCCTCCTCCTTCTTCTCCTTCTACTGCTTCTTCTTCTTCTTCTTCTTCTTCTCCTTCTTCTTCTTTTCCTTCTTCTTCTTTTTCTTCTTCCGCTTCTTCTTCTCCTTCTCCTTCTTCTCCTTCTTCTCCTTCTTCTTCTTCTTCTCCTTACTTGTTTCTCCTCCTCCTCCTCCTTCTCCTCCTCCTCCTTCTTCTTCTCCTTCTCCTCCTCCTCCTCCCCATTCTTCTTCTTCTCCTCCTTCTTCTCCTTCTTCTTCTCCTTCTACTCCTTCCCCTTCTTCTTCTTCTCCTTCTACTCCTTCCCCTTCTTCTTCTTCTCCTTCTACTCCTTCTCCTTCTCCTTCTACTGCTTCTTCTTCTTCTCCTCCTTCTCCTTCTCCTTCTTTTTCTTCTTTTGCTTCTTCTTCTCCTTCTCCTTCTCCTGCTCCTCCTCCTTTTTTTCCTTCTTTTTGTTCTCCTTCTCCTTCTCCTTCTTCTACTTCTGCTTCTGCTTCTCCTCCTTCTCCTTCCGCTTCTTCTTCTCCTCCTTCTCCGTCTCTTGCTTCTTTTGCTTCTTCTTCTGCTTCTTCTTCTTTTCCTTTTTTTTTCTTCTGTTGCTTCTTCTTCTTCTTCTTCTTCTTCTTCTCCTTCTTCTGCTTCTTCTTTTGCTACTTCTTCTACCATAAATTATGGCTTCTATATGTCGTAACTTATGACTTCTATATATAATTTTGCTTCTCAGTATGTACAAAAAAATATATTTGTTACTAATGAGAAGCCATCAAGATAAATACACTTTTGTTTTTAAGTTTACGAGCAATTAGCAAATACGAAAACAAAAACATGCTTAATCAAAAAATTATCACATTGAGTGGAAAGTGTAGGTTATTTTAGAAGCATTGGATTTATTATAGAATGGGAATTCTTAATTGTTAAGTGAAGAATAATTTTTTAATTATCTTATATTAACTATAAGTGGATTTTTGCTTTGGGGAAACTAGATAAAAAATGGTGGCCCAGAGCACGAGGCTCCCATCATTGTAGGCTTTGGGGAGGGCCGGATGTATACAACCTTACACCTATGTGCAAAGAGGTTGTTCCAATGCTTCAAACATATGACCTTTAGGTCATAATGGAGCAACCTTTCCTTGCACCGAGGCTCACCATCTTATGGGGATGAATTTTATCTATTTTAAATGGTGTTAAATCAAACTTTATAGGAAACGTGACATGAAATATTTTGATCTCTTACCCTTGGGACAAATATTTTGACCTCTTACCCAACTAGCTTTCTTTAAGAGAATGAAAGGGACAAAAGCCAGACGAGTGCCTAGCAAAAAGAAAGAAAAGCAGAGGGATAGGAGAGAAAAAGGACCAGGGAAAGAAACAAAACAATAGCTTCCAACAGCTTACAGCATATTAAGATTTACAAAGAGGGGAGCAATCATTATAATCTGGTTAATGTTATGCGAATAAATTTCTATATGATTGTCTTTGATTTTCTTTTATCTGTTTCACAGGTTGCTTGCATCTGGCTTAGATGGTGCTATCTACATATGGGATAGGCGGCTAAGTAATCTTCCATGTCTTGAGCTTACAACTAATTCACAAAGCCAAATTAATAGTATTGTTTTGGACTTGGAAGACCGGGTTAGTAGTGCTGATTGCAGCCTTTGTTTTCTCTGTCATAGATTTACTATATGCATTTTCCTTAAAATGGTTTGATGAGGAGTTTGTTGGGTTACTTATATCCTTTCTTTTCATATTTTGTTTGACAACTTCCTTTGTATGATTATAATTATTAGCTACAAATTTCTTCATTTTGCTTGATATTATCCAAAATTGTTCTCGACTTTTTTAAACACTCATTCTGAATATGCTAAGATATTTCTAAAATTCAAAATTGTTGTTGAAAAGGTCTTATCAATTAGGCTCTCTAAGGTACATCACCTAGTATTATTCATCACTTAGCATATTAACAGAAGGTTCATATTTTGATCTTACACAAGCCAATGGCTTTTTATGGGCATGACTATTTATGGACTAATAGAGAAACTTTATAGTTGAATCCCGTTACCATACTTATGATTATATACCTATGATCAATCTCGAAAATGTTTGCTTAAATGAGAATGATCATATCTTCTTGTATATGGTGGAACATCTTCATAGTCTTAACATTGTGATAGACATAATGGATAGACACTTAAATTCCTCGTCATTTAAATTTGTAGGAGTACAATGCTCTTGATATCTACTTGAGTATTATATTATACTAGAAAAATATTTGGAATGTCTTGAAGACCTGAAGTGGTTTGATTTTGTAGATACTTGAATTAATACCCATGTGCTTTTGTATTATGTGTGTCAAGCCTAGGATTTGTAGAATTCCTTCATACACAAGTATTTTTAATGTTCGTGAAGATTCTTATATGTTGTCATTGAGAACTGTAGATTGTATTTGGGGCAAGCAAACATGGGACCATCTATGCTTGGGATCTTCGTGGAGGAAGAGCATCATTTGCTTTTCAAAGTCATAATGAGGTACACAGCTCATATAACTATAACATCGATGTCTTTAGTATTTCGATATGGTCTTCAATGTTTCAATATGGTCTTCATTATATTACCCTTGTATTCATTCTTTAACACGTGATAGTTGACAACCTGCTTGTATAAAGGGTCTTGAGCCTTTGCATGTACTTGTAGGCAAGGTTTTAAATTCCGTGGGATGGGGCTATCTTGGTTTTTCCATAGAACGTGATGCACCGCCGTCTCGCCCCGTCTCGACACTTGGGATGGGAGATGTCCCAAGACGTGCCGATTGGGATGCTGGGATGATGGTTGGGTAGTCTTGTGTCGACACATGGGATGGTACCACGTCTTAGTGTCCCACGGGATATCCTGTCGGGACTTGAATCCTTGCTTGTAGGTGTCCAAGCCATAAGTTAGTATTGTCGGCATTTAATGCAAATGTTAGCTGCATATGGGAAATGCTGATTTTACTGGAAATGTAAGAATGTAATGTCACAAAAATTGAATTTCCCACATAGTCCACATTCGATCATTCCAATAGTATATTGGCGTGTTGCAAAATCAAAAAAGGATGATATGGATTGTCATCTGCATTATTTAAATCAAAGGTTTGGAGTCGGGCGGCCATCTGTGGCCAACTCCAAAGTAGTGAAGCCTTGACGGATTTTTAGGAATCAGAGGTGAAAAGGAACAAAAGTGGTAGAGTTGGGTTTTGTTTAATATTTAGAGCCCCAGTAGGCAAAAAGTATCTTTTCAAGATTAAAACTATGGTAAATGTCCATACTTCTGAATTTGGGATTGGTTTCACATGCATGGAGATCGTTGTCAAACACTGTTTTTTCTCCATGGGCATTCCATGTACTGAATACTATAAATTATTAAACTATAGTGATCAATGCTTGTTCCAATTGTTTTAGTTGGCTCTGTGAGTTCCCCAAGCATTCCTATGGAGGGCTACCTCATTCATGAAACATAGCGATTTTGCATGCAACTCTTAAATTGCAACAATATGTTGTTTGGTGCTTGCATACTAAAGCAATAATGATTTTATATTACTTGATAATTTTTTTAGGTGAACATTAATTATATAACTCTTTTCTGCAATAGTGGTATACTTTTGAAAGGGTAAGATGCTTTGTAACCCAAAACCTTAAAATAGCTAACATTCTATTCAACCACTAGAATTTAAAACCTTGAGTAGTGGACTTCACTACTAAAAGTGTAAATATTCCCATGAAGAATGCTGTACCACCCATAAAAAGTCCATCTTAGAAATGGAACAATGTCATGTAGGGTAAAATGATATTACACATGGGTAAGTGTTGATTATATTAGTTGGCTCTCTACTACGACTCTTTTGAGCTTTTTTCCTTTTCTTATTCACTTTATTTTGATAAGTAAAGATTGTCTTCAGCATTATATGTTTTGTAATTTTTAAAACATTCTAAATTTTTCATCAAAATTTTCCACTAGGTGTATTATCCCCTTTTGACATCTGTGAAGTTACCGTCACTGTTGGGGAAAATCACATCTTTAAAGGTATGTGAAAGAAATATCAACTTGTAATTGTATGTCTCTCTCATAGCTTGTTGAGTAATTTGATTCTATGCTGAGTGTTTGTTACTTTGTTTCATCTATCCAACACACATCCAGACCTTTAAAACTTGTCAATTTTGGTAACTCAGCATATAATTTATGTTTTCATGTTGTCATTAGAATTTAAAAACATGCGTGTGCGTGTCTACATTTGCACCATCTGCTTGCTGCAATACGTATAAAACCAACCAACTAATTCCAGATTTCAATAACGAAATTATAAGTCACACAAATATATATTTTATGTAATTTTACCATGTGAATTTATGAAATTGTAGGGTGTAAATTTCTTATTGCATGAATTTGGGTTTTTCTTTTCTTAAATGGAAGGTAAGAATCAAAATTCAACTTGTGCACACTTAAACAGAATAGCAGTTTGTTAGTTAAGGGTGTAGCTCTTTTTTTTTTTTTTAATTGCTATTTGCTCTTAAAAGAGTCCTTAGTTAATTTGTTTTGTGGTTGGTAAAATTTTCATTTGGTCTAGGAAATAGAAGGATACTAAAGTGTAAAATATAGTTTAAAAAGGTTTGAACAACCCATGATAAACATTGGAATGTAACTCTAATGAAAAAGTGTCAAATGATTGGAGAGGTATTAACAAGTAGTAGAATATGCTACTAAAGCTTGGATTTGTTAGTTGGTGTAATTGTACTTTTGTTGGTGTTGATAAAAAGCATTGATGCATATTTTGGAGAAGTATCCTCTATTTTATTAATTAAGAATACATGGAATGTAATTTTGGTGAATGGAAATGAAGATGTGAAGACGGGTGACCAAGAGATCGAACAAAGTGTTCAATTTCATTATTTGGGCTCTATTATACAAAAATAATGAGGAGCTAGTTGAAGTCTTGAAGATATATGTAATAATATTAGAGCTGCTGGGATGAAGTGGCATGGTGCATTTAGAATATTTTGTGATAGGTGCATACTTTGGAGACTTGAGTGAAAATTTTTAGGACAATAAGGCCTGCCAATTGTATGGTTTAGGGTGCTAGCAATAAAGAAAGTACATGAAAACAAGTTGATTATGATTGAGAATGTTAAGATGGATATGTGATAAAACTAGAAAGGATAAAATAAAAAATGACTATATTCAAGGAGCTTTAGGAGTTGCATAAATTAAAGACTGTGATGGAAAATCGATTGAGATTGTATGGATATGTACAACAAAGATCTAATGAGGTTCCAAAAAGGAGAGGCACGCTGGTTTGTATTGAAGGTTGTAAGAAAAGAGGGTTGAGAAGATCTATGGTAACATGGATGGAGGTTGTGAGGAAAGATATGGAGAAACTTGGAATAACATCAAAGGTAGCTGGGGAAGATGATGCTAATCATTGAGGTTGACTCACTTAAAAATCTTAATTGAAGTGTTTTAGTGGCAGCTGCGAAACATCATGTTTTAGAATTTGCACCAAATTAACAAGCCTTGGCAATGCAAAATCTTGTTTCGGCATATGGGCCATTTGGTAAAGATTTTCTGTGAATCCTGCTGCAAAAAAACATGAAAGCTATCGTTAATTAGCTTGCATGCAATCTGGGCCATTATGGGAAGAGGGAATCTTGGACTGGCGAATTCGTCATTATATAGCTTTACCTCAAAAATTGGCCCGGGCAGGTGCTGGGTACCATGTATTCACCAAGTAGCACCCTGCATCACGTTAGCAGAATATATGATGCAAACATTTTATGGTACTGTGCATCCTGTTAGCAGAATATATGACGCAAGCATTTTATGGTGTGTTCTCCCAGAGTGCACCCACTAGAAGTTTGTCAATGTGAATCACGACACCACCTCGCTATGTAACCATTTTGCCTGCAAAGCATCGGAGTAAACCAGTTGCAGAGAGCTCTAAAATTGGCATATCAACTGCTGGCCCAAACATTATTTAAAATTACATTTAAATACAAATAGCAAATTTATTCTTGAGCTAACAAACTGTAAAATAGTTGAGAATACATAACATACATCAGGGTCGCTATATGAACATTCCTTGGATAATGGCCTCACTAAACTATTAAAATGGTGTTTACTAGCCTATCATCCCAAGATCATGATATTACATCTTGTCAACCTATTCTAACATTTACTCCTTGGGTACATGCCTTGATATTCTTGAAGCAGGTTACTAGATCCACCTGGCACACCGAGTTGGACTTTGTGGCTACTTGAAATTATGTTTGGAACCATGTTATGGATGGATCCTGATTTTAATGGTGTAATGTTGCTCTGAGCAAGTCCAATTATAATTTGTTCTCATCTATGCAGTAAAATGGCATGGTGTGGGCTTTAGACATGCACATTTTACTCTTTATCAGCATATATTTTGATGGAAAACAAACCATACATGCACTTTTTTCCCTTTTCCATAATTAATGATTTTTTTTTTGCATTCTCAATTTAGATGTGTTATAGTTTGTACAAAATGTACATTTTATACCCTCATCACTTTTCAGGCACAATCAAACATCACGCCAAAGGAAATTCACTCGATCAGCTTCAATCCATCTTGCTCCTATCAGTTAGCATTCCATCTAGATGATGGTTGGTAGGTTCTTGGTGGTTCTTCATCTTCAATTTACCTTTTCCTTTGGAATTATTCTAGTCTTTATGATGATACTTATTTTTGTGGGTTACTTATTACATACACTACAATGTTTCAATCCCCCCCCCCTTCTTCTCCAAAGAAAAAAAAGACAATCTCATTTTGTCAAGCCAACTGATATTTTTGTTCTCTCCACCAGTGGAGTCATGTTGATAGTTCTCAAACAGCAAACTGCTTTGGTGATCCTAGTTAGGTCTACAAGCTTCTGCTTTTGCCAATACATGACACAAGGTGTTCCTGCACTATTATGTTTGATTGAACTTTTTTATTTAACATTGCATGGTTTTTGCAGGTCCGGGGTCTTGAATATTGGGAGCCTTAGTGTGACACATGTGCATTGTCCTCCTGCTTGGTTGTAAGTGAAGTTCGAATCTGTTCTTTCATATCAAGTGATATTTGGGAGGTCATATGAATATAATACAAGTTATCAATTACTATGTTTTTGTTTTCTTTTGTTGTGGAATTAGGGATGGCGTGGGCATGTCCACCAGTCCAAATTTGAGAAGACCATCTTGGCTGCCAGCATGTTCGGTAAGATCTGCCAATATAATGTATAGGTTCAACTACCATTCCAAATTGTGCTGAAACAGATTTCAACTTAGTCTTGCTAGTTTAAATCTAGTGTTTTATAATAGTCTGCCATGATGTAATGTTGTAGTCACTTGTAGAATCTCTCTCTCTCTCTCACACACCCACCACCACTTCATGCTTTGAAACTGCTTAAGTAGTATAATACACTAGCTCATGAATGAGCAAGCTTTCCCCAGCTCCTCTTCTTTTCAAACTAGAGATGAATCATGCAATAGAAGCACCCATTGAGAAGGTATGTTACTAAATTACAGTATAAGTTGCAAGTAAACTAGAAGCTTAGTTAATATGAATGTCAAAGTGCCAATTTCCCAGTGAAAAAATTATTGGCATAATAAAAGTGGCTAGTGATTCTTAGAATGATTCTCGAAAGGTGGATTACTTTGTGTTGTAACTGTGTTTAACTTGTTGTATGTTATATTAGAACAAAATAAGTATGCTATTGAGAAGGAACAACCCCCCCAACTGCGGAAAAGAAAATATAAGTCTATCAATCGAGCTTGCTTCTTTAAGTCATTATTAAGTTAGTCTTGGACTTCTATTTAGGGTATGTTTGGTTGCAAGGAAAACCACAGATGGAGAAGTGAAAATGTTTCAGAAAATCAGTTATAAGCTCAAATTTGTAAACTTTTTAATGAACTATACAAAGGAAAGCTAGAATTTCAATGGAAAATTGGTTTTCTTCCTTTCTAAGCAAACATACCCTAAACCTAGTAGTATTTCATCTTTTTAAGCTTTCTTTTATTTTATTAAAAAAAACGGCATAGTAGTTTGATGTATGGTATGCCATACCATATTGAACCGGGTGGTATGGGACGTACCATACCGGTTCAATACTAGTACATGGTACGAGGGCGTACCAACATTTAGTACTGAGATGGGCCCGATACCGAGATGACGTATCTTGATTTGATGTCTTAGAGACTGAAGCTAACAAGATTATCTCTACAATCTTCAAGATATTTCTTCCCTTGGTGTTTGAATCAACCTGTTTTGACATTCTTCAGGCTAGTGAATGCTTAGATACTGGCATGTTATGTTTCAGGAGACATCCTGAACTGCAGAGCATTCTTAAAATTTAAAAGTAACTTCAGAAAGTTGTCCTAGGAATCTTGTAGAATCGAGACAAACTCTTTTTGGTTTGGCAATGTAATAAAGAGCACCTAGCTCTTGCTCCTATTTCTCAAAAAGTCTATCAAGCCTTGTGCTGATTCATGTCGCCTTGCAGAAGTTCTGCATGAATATGCACTTCCAGCCAAAATAAACTGAAATTTGTGATCTGTTTTATTCAACTACATAACAGAGCCAGAAAGTGTATAGAGTACACTAACATTAAAGTCCTTTCTTAATCTGAAAAAGGAAGTCTTGCAAAACTTTTTTCACGCTATGTGCAATATATTGTCGTCATATACCAGGAACCATCTACATATAACAAAAGGCAATCAGAGCTCTATATTCAGTTTAAAACAAGCCCTAAGAAAATCTCTAAATTTGCTGTCACTCAAGAAATTGATAATCTACAGGCTGCTGCTCTGGTGTTTTGTGGGTATATGTATATGGCTTAGAATCATGCTTTGTAAACCAATTGTGATGCTTGTCGTGGGATCACTAATCGGTCCATGCTATTATCGGATGGGCTGGGTAGCTGGTGTCAACTTTAAGATGTAGCATCTGGGATATGCTTGTAATTATTCATCATTAGCATGGAGAGATCTTTTAGATTATATGCACTGTAGTTCCAATGATCCAAAATTTTATTTGGAGCATATAATCTGAAGTTCCAACAAACCAGAGTTGGAGTATTAAATACTAAATTGCTAATGCAAAGGAATCTGGTGCTGATATTTATAGGGTTGATGTTGGCTTGACAACTACTCATAAAATCTGCTAAATTCTTTCATGCAAAAACTGAGTTTTGCTCTATAGTTGATGCTGTTTGTGTTTTTGTGCTTGGGCAGTATGCTTAACAACAGTACTAAACAACTTCAAAAAAATTAAATAGTTAATACAACAATTTTCCAACTTCTAGTAAAGGTGACAAGTAACAACAATCAGCGCTTTGTGACTGAAGACAGCATTTATATCTTGAAGAGGACAACTATTATGGGAAACATAGCTAATGATTTGTGCAGATCATACCATTTTGGAGAACTCAACATGGAAAATCCATAGGGTAAACTGATATCTGATGTGTTACAGTCTCATGTCTGCTCAGCTGTCACCATGCATGCACTCAGTATTTTGTAGGAATATGCTACCTCAAAAGCTCAATATATCTTCTAATGTCCAGATCTATGCGGTAGGATCTTCCTCTGGTCATGGGATTTATCTGCTTGATTTCTATCCAGACACAAGCTCCGCATGCCATGTAGATTTTGAGTGAGTACAATTAAATCTTACTCCCTTCTGTGAAATTTTGTTCGAAGAGGCAGATTGAGCTGGAGGACGTCCCTAACAATTGCTCAACATCTGCAAGTAGTTATCGATTTGCCACTGCAAATGATTTATTTATACTAGCAAGAGATTTAGCTTAGGTGAATGTGTGTGTTTTAATATGAAAAGTGAATTTGCTATTGTTGATTTTTTTCTTTTTTCATCACCATCATCATCATTTGCGTGTGTCTAGACTCCAGATACTTATTCCTTCTACTTGTCAGGGACGTACAATGCATTTCTGGAGAAAGTAGAGGAACCGTCCAAAACAAATTTGTTCCTCTATCACAAAATGTTTTGTCTTGTGCTGCTCATCCCTGCAATGGTACCATCATAGCTGGGACTAAGGTTAGGTTCGACAACATGATTATTTTTTTCCTTTTGTGGAAAGACATTGAAATAAATGAAATTCATGACATTCACATAATTTTCTAGCTGCTGAATTTTTTGATTCACCAAATCGCTGAACATGTGTTATTCAAAACTATGCTTATTTATGTACTCAAGGATTTCTCATTTACGTGCTCCTTCATAATCTTTACTGTTATCATGAGCTGGTATAAAAGATTTCTAAGTGAATAAAAGATTAATGATAGTATTTTCCCATAAAGCCCATATTAGTCTGGATTTGGCGTGAACATCACTTTTTTTTTTTTCTTTTTTTTTTTTGTTTCTTGTGTCTCTCTCCTTTTGGGGGTGGGGATGGTGGGAATGGTGGGGTGCTATTTCTTTGATGATTGTTTCTTGTCAAATCAGCTTTTTATATTGATCTAATGCTTGATTTCAGCAATCTTCTTTACTGGTGATCTCTCAAAAGTCCCACACTCTGGAAGACTAGGACTGTACGTACTATGTGAAGGCTGGTCAACATTGTTCATTCTCCAATTTCTGAAGTTGAACTGAGACACTGCGTCAGCGTCTTGTAGGGTAAGCGAGAGCACGCACATTCACGTTTAAAAGACTACCCATGTAAACGAACATGGGGGGATTATGAAGACGTATCCCCTTGTAGGCACCAAGAAAATTGCTACATGGAAGGATGATAAGCACGCAAACTCTTGCAGGTACCAATAAATATGCAACCTGTCTGTCTTGACTGGATGAGCTGCTACATCGTCGAGTCTGGTTGGCAGCAAGGAACAAATGGACGGTGATGGACGGTGATGTTTTTTATCAATTTTTTTTTAGGATCCAAACATGTAATTGCATTTCGCTGTGTGAATAGCAATAAATTAAGATGGTTTTTTTCTAGCAATAATGTGACGATGCATGCCTAAAGTCTCGCTTTTGAGGTTGGAATGTCGCATGGTCGGTGGCTTCCAACCAAACAGGGCTTTTGCTGACGGAATCGTTGGAAAAGAGTAGGAACGGGGGAAAGGCTTCACTTTTTTTTTTTTTTTTTTGCTAAAGAAAGGCTTCACTTTTTCCATTAGAGAAAAAGACTCGTCATTGCAGCGAGATTAAAAAAGTCAACACATAGGACGAACATTTTACTGGCATTTCCAGCGTTGACAGACTTGTCTCGTTTAGCACTCGCTACTCATGGTGGAGTTTTCTATGTTTGCTGCACCTTTAGAAGTTAAGCTGGTAAGAAACTTTCATAAATTAGTCCCTTTAATGGTTCTCTGTGTACGCGTATGTTTCGATAGAACTTTAGTTGTTGACTTTCTTTAACATCGGGCACGTCAAGCATTTGTGTCACGTAGAAGTGTTTGCATCGGTAACTTATAAACAGTTTGTAAGAGAAAAAACTATAGAGATACTTCTTCAAGTTTTGAAATTCGTTGCAATTAAAATCGATCTATGTAAAATTTGATATTTTTTGTGTCCAAGTCTAGACTATAATCAGCTTTAGTTGTAATGTTGCCTAACCGTCTATTTTTTATTACAAAATTTCAAAAATGCCCTTCCCATTAACTTTGTAGAAAGGAGAGTCATATACTTATTAGTTACTTTGTGATCTATGCAGTCATGTTCGATCACCTACCAGTTGCTTTGAGATATGTGAAGGTTGGTTGGATTGCCCATTAGTTGCTTTGAGATCTATGCAACCGAAAGAATTATAGAGGATGGCGTGCTTTGAGATTTTTGCAATGGATGATTCATAAGTCGTGGGGAAAGATTCTGTCAAAGGCTGTAGGGGAGGTCGAGGGCGAGTGCTAGCTAGGTGAGGTCGTGTTTGAAGTTGAGGCGGGTGAGGATGAAGAGGTCATGGCGTTGGAGGATCCAAGAGCAAAGAAGGATGGTGGAGCCGATGACAAGGAGTGAGATCGAGGTACCACTTGTGGTCTAGGTCAGAGAGGGAGACACTGCTGCTAGGGTCTTTATGATGGAGGTGCCTCCTGTGAGGAGAGCAAGAAGAGATTCGATCGAGGAGGAGGTCGACGTCGTAGCAGTCGATGAGGAGGGAACTATCGTTGGTGTAGGAGACGAAGGCATCCTGCGAGTTCATGAGCACTACCATTGTGTCATTGTCAAACAACAACCTCCATCGCCACCTTCATAACCGACAAACAAGGGTTACCGGTGAGCGGGAGAAAGCAAAAGAGATCGCCCAGTAGTTGCTTTGAAAGTAGTGCCACCCCTCACTTTGAGATCTATGTTGGTGAAAGAATGATGGAGTCCTGAGTGCTTTGAGGTCTATACTAATGATGGTTTTGCGAAAAGAAAAATAAATCTTTTTTGCACGAAAGCCAAGATTTGATCCCTCTGAATCAAAAAGTATTTTTATCTTTTTTTTTTTCACTTCATTAATAGTGTTAGAACTAAATAGACAATTGGGCCACATTGCAATATAAATTAAGATTTTGATAATTAGAACTTTTTAAACATTTGGATTTTAAGTGTAACTTGCCCAAATTAAAAGGTGCGTCTATGTAATTTCCTCGTTTATGAGACATATTTTATGACATCGCAAATTGACATTACATGAGAGCTGTTTCTCCATTTACCCATATTGCCCATCAAAATCAGTAGACAAAAATGAAGTAATAAATGGCTCGGACCTGTGATGGTCGAGTCGGCACCATTTCTCCGTGGCAGTTCAGAAGGGAGGGATCGGTGGCAGTGGCGCCCGTCCAAACTTCCAGTCGGTGATGGTGACAAGGGAGTGCCGCTTTCGTGGTCTCATTCGGTACCATAAAAACTTTTCTACTTTTGCGAGGACGCGGTTGGTAGGTTCATGCTGTTCACGTCTCTAGGTTTCTAGTTTTCAGACCTTCCGGATGCGAGGCCTGTTTGTTTAGAAGATGTCCAGGACAAAGGTACTTGACCTTAATAAAGTCCACTTAATCAATTTTTCTCTTTTCAAGCAATACCAACAATTTAAACTTGGACCACTCGCAGAAACAAGCGCTTCCACAAAGGGTTCAGGTTGTATCTTTTGCACAAAAAAAAATAAAAAAAATGATTCATCATCTTTTTTTTTTTGTGAAAACGATAATTTTATATAACTCTAACGTGAGTACATCATGCCAGATCAGAAGAAAGCAAAAAATATGGTGGGGGCGGAAGCTCTACAGTGGAAGTTCAGCAGATTTCCCCTGAATGCCATGCGACGTAAGAGGCGGCCCAGTCTGCTGCTCTGTTCGCCTCTCGGAATACATGTACTGCCTCAAAATCATCCATCTCCAAAGCCAGTCTGTGGGTCTCACGAATAAGAGGATGACTATCACCATACCTGTCCGCACCCCGAATCCAATCGATAACTATAGATGAATCCCCCTCAAGGTGCACCCGCCTAGCACCGAGCACCCGCCTCGCATAGGATATGCCCTCCCAAGCTGCCCGCAACTCAGCTCCCACTATTGTGAGCCATCGCGTACATCGGCCACCCGTAGCAATTAGGCGCCCAAGGTAATCTCTGATGATAATCCAACCCCTTCGGACCTTCCATCCAACGCCACGCTTCCATCAAAGTTCACCATATGATGACCAGGGGGTAGGGGCACCCAAAAAGCAACGATGAACCTAGGCGCTGAAACAGCACAACGAGGACCCTGGATGTCCCTGGTCATTCCAAGAGAATACAAGTCGAGACCGGAGAAAACCTCCCCGGCCTGAAGCACAACTCTATCCACCACCATCCTCGTCGAGAACCTCCTGCCCTCAAACAATTGCGCATTCCGGTCCAACCAAATGTGCTAGGCCAGATATGCTCTAAGTATCCCCACTTGGGCAAACCTAGGACTCCTCATGGATACTTTCAGCAGATATAACAAATCCTGTGCCAACTCCACTAAACAAGGAAGAGGAGCAGGTGACCTCCTCCATATCTCCCTAGCCCTGGGACATTGCAATAGGACATGCTCGATGATCTCCACAGCGCTTGAACACATCTCGCAATACTAAGGGATCCGCACACCCCGCCTGACTAGCACACTCCTGGTAGGTAGGCAGCCCCAGACCACCTTTCAGATGAAGAGTGCTACCCGCGGATGAATCCGCATCCTCCAAATCTACTCTCCTCCAATCTGCCTAACTGGCTCCCCACCGAAAAGAGCCAGGATATTCCTAGCTCGCACCTACGATCGTCCCGATGGCATCCAGATCAGCCTGTCAGACTTCCCCCTGGTGGACACCGAAAGAGCCAGAATCATCTCTGCCAGCTGCTTTCCAAACACCTCTCGGACTAGCCCCCCTGATTCATCATCTTTCATGATGTTGGATCGTGCAGCGGCCTTTTTTTTTTTTTTTCATAAGTCTGCATAATTCTTAAAGTAGCCATGGTGCAATCCTGACATCGTAAAAAATACCAATCATTCTTTTTGCACGAAAGATACACCCCCTACCCTTCCAGGAGAGGTGCCATTAAATGGAGCCCACCGATTTTGCTTATCTAGGTGACATTTCTCAGAGGCATAAAGAAAATAGGAATAAAGAAAGCTGTGCTAGAAAGCGAAGCTACGGTAGATGTTTATGTGAAATTATATTTAATTGTCAAAATTATTCAAATAAGCTGAAAATTGGAGTAAGCTATCCAATTTTCTTGAAATGACAAAACTCTCCTTCGCAAGTCATAATTTAATTTATATGTTAAAATTAAAATTAATAATAAAAACTAATATTATATTTATATCATATATTATATATTATAACAGAAAAATATCATGGTATACTTTATATTATAATATTTTTTAGCTAAAATGTCATAGTAATATTATATATTTAATATTATAATGCTATATTATATTAAATTATTCAATAAACATAATAGTGATATGTTGTGTTATAACATTAATATTTTAAATGCTACATTAATACGAAATAGTTATAGTATAAAATTATATTATTTTGAATTATTATTTTATTATATTATCATGATATATATTATAAATTTTAAATTAATATTATAGTAATATTATTCATATTATATTAATATTTCTAGTACATCTTAATGATACTAATGACTACTGTAGTTCATATGAAATATAGTAGCATTACACAATAAAATACAATATAATCATTACCCATCAAAAACATAGTAATATTAAATAACATAATCTTATTATATATAGAAAATTATTAATCTAACCTATTTATTATATCATATGTTTGTATTTTTTTCAATTTTATATTTTCAATAAGTTTATATAAATACTAAATAATGTGATCGCGAATATTGAAATCATAATATAGCTTATTATAGGAAATATGACTAATATATTAGAAATATCTTAATTTTGATTCTATATGCATGTAGTAATAAAAATATCGTGATTTTAAATATTGTTATAAAAATAAAATAGTTTATATCTATATTATGGTATTTAATAATATAATTTTTATTTTGATAATAATAAATGGTTATATCTTTCAAGCAAAAGAAGTATTCACCTTCCTTCACATGAAATGACCGTCGAATCATCCACCACAGATATCAAAGTGCTTTGAACTTCTTCGTTCATCTACATGCACAGATCTCATCAGATAATTAGATGGTGGATTGGCATGAAAGAAGATGGATCTTTTTCTCATGCGAACAATACAACCACAAACATAATTTAACCTAAATTCAAAAGAAAACCCTCACGACCAGAACTTGAGACAGCAGATATTCCAGGTTGAAGTGTCAAGTCTCGTTTACTATTATGAGTAGCCCAGTCATTTTGAGATTTGATGCGGAATTTGCACCCTGTCACCAGCATAGTCCCCACCGATCCGAGCAGCGGAAGAGAAAGTGTCCCCCAGAAAGTATTGTCCGCTCTGGGTTGCTCCGACCCGTAGCGTCCAGCGCACGCGGGGGGAGACTTACCACTCGCACGGTTTTGCCCCACAAAAGGCGCCTCCTAAGGAAAGGGTGATTGAGCCCCCCATTATATGGCACAGACCTTCCCGCTACACGGTCGATGTAGGACTAAATTCGGGGAACCCCCCGTAACACAGCCCCTCCAGTGGGGAGGTCCTGTGCCTGGGTCGGCTCCTTGCTGGATAGGCGAAGGGCCGAGCCCTTCCTCTAGCGCCCCGACTTTCGAGTTCGAGCTGCTTTTTGGCTCGGGCGAAGGAAGTAGTCCAGTCGTCGATCATCCTGTAATATAGCCAAATATCTATGGAGATGTACGTGTCAAGTAGGGTGTACCTCTCATGCAGTTGGAGTCAAGTGCTTCAGGTCGACTTAGCAGGGTGCCCCCACTCAGATCGGGGTGTGTTGTCGTAGCAGGCGTCGAATGGCGTTGAATGTCGTCGAATGTCGTCGAGCTCGATGGTCGATGGAGATCGAGCCGAGCTCGATGGCCGATGGAGATCGAGCCGAGCTCGAAGCACCGATGGAGATCGAGCCGAGCTCGAAGGTCGATGGAGATCGAGCCGAGCTCGAAGATCGATGGAGATCGAGCCGAGCTCGATGGCTTAGCAATGTATTGAATGTGAAAAGAACTGAGAGCCGAGGTGAGGCGTCGTACCTTCTGCAGATATTTCTGCATCGATGGCTCCTTTGCTCCAAAATTTCCTAAAATTCGATTTATGACCAGTTGGGAGTCGCTGAAGACCCACAGTATACTCCGCCATGAAATCAGCTGGCGCATGGGCTTTGATTGATGGCCTCGGG
>JAOXJJ010001168.1:77289-93460 GCA_025769935.1 Phoenix roebelenii | reverse complement strand
GACTGAAGCTTTCGTATTACTGTGGAGTCATGCCACCATTTATGGCTGAGCCGATTTGTCGTACGAGACTGAATATCTGTAGGTAACAGGAGCCATGCGCCATTAATTACTGGATGGGCTGCGTGTCTGCGGTGGCCGCGTACGCTAACTGTTGAGTGAGCTTGGCGTCTGAGAGAGCCGCACGCTTTAATTGTTGCGTGGGCAAAACATCCATCATGATGGTTGCTGAGAACGACAGTGCTTATAGTACGGGGATACAAGGGGAGCGCTCGGTAGGCTTCCGCTTGGCGGGGCGCTTTCTGGTCGACGAGGTGCTTTCTGCTCGGCGGTTCCCTGCTCGGAGGGATGCTCGGTGGCTTCCTGCTCGGAGGGATGCTCGGTGGCTTCCTGCTCGGAGGGATGCTCGGTGGCTCCCTGCTCGGTGGGATGCTCGGTGGCTCCCTACTCGGTCACAACTTTCCCCCAACACATAAGTTGCAAAATATCACGTAAGAGAAGAATGAATTGAGGAGCATTGTGGGAAGAATGACTGATTCACATGATAGAAGTCATAGAATCCCCCTCTAGCCAAACCTAAAATGCTTTAAACTCAACAACAGGTAACCCTCCCTCCCAAGCAGCTGCCAACTCAGCCAAAGAAAATATGAAGCCAGATCTCCTCATCTGCATAGAGTAAGTGTTCCATATGATCTCGACTCCGAAACCCACCTCTAGCCACAGAGCTGGTACAACTGCCATTGGGATTATGATTCCGTGACCATGGCTCCAGGTTGATTGCGGTGAAGTGCGTCGTTTTTTCGAGGCATCAATATTTAAGGCAGAGCCTGGGGCTGCATAGGAGGGACTCTCCTATACGGACATGTTTTGGAGGTAGGCTACATCATCATAGAGAGGAACTCAGCCTTGTTGATTAGGCGCCTATGAGAGGAGAGGTTGGAGGAGGCAGAGTATCCTCTTCTAGTTGACACACATCGTTTACTTCGAAAGTGCAATGCGGTCTAATCAGGCACGTCCTTCGGAAGACGAACCAGGTTGTGGACTGGGTCGCCTCATTTGGTGCTCATCATTTGGAAGATGTTCTCTGGACCCACATGTCTTCCATTTCTTCTGCTTTGTATAGTTTTAATGCTAGTGATGCAGTTGGCTGAGCTCACGCAAGAGCAGTGTAAGTAGCCAATGTAAAAAAAAAAAAAAAAAAAAAAATCTTTCAACTGTCGTTACTCGTTAAGGAAGTACGTGGCATTTTTTTCCCTACTTGCTTCGATTAACACTGAGGTAAAGTACCTCAAACATACCGAGGTAAAGTAGGTTGATAAATCTTCTCCACCTCCCATTGGGACTTCTAAGGCCTTGAAAGCAGTCATCGGGTCACTTGCACCCCGGAAGCAGCGGAGAATGGAGAGCAGAAAGCCGCCGCCGGCGGCCGATGCCGGGGGCGGCAGAGGAGACGATGATCTCCTCCCCATCCGGCGGCTGGAGATCTCGGACAACTCCAAGGCTTCGTCGAACTCCTCGCCCAGCTCAGACACTGCCCCCCTCTCTCCGACGCCGACTTCCGCGCCCGCTTCTCTGACATCGCCGCCCTCGGCGACGACCACGTCATCTGCGTCGTGGAGGATCTCCGCGCCGGCCGGATCGTGGCCACCGGCAGCGTCTTCATCGAGAGGAAGTTCCTCCGGGGCTGCGGTATGGTCGGCCACATCGAGGACGTCGTCGTCGACGCCGCCATACGCGGCCGCCGCATCGGCCAGCGGGTGGTCCGGTACCTCGTGGAGCACGCCAGGGCCGCCGGTTGCTACAAGGTCATCCTCGATTGCGATCCGGATCGGAGGGCGTTCTATGAGAAGTGCGGCTTATCAGAGAAGAGCGTCCAGATGGCGCTCTACTTTTGATACGGAGGAGCATAGGGTTTTCCTCCTTTAATTTTATTCTGTGGTAACTTCTTTTATTTCCTCGTAAATTATTTGTTGATGGATTGGCAAATTTTTCTATTTATCTTGTTAATTTTCTTCTCCAATGGATGGATTTGTCTTTCTGATTCTAAATTCTTGGATTATGCCCCAGAGCAGAAATAATTACATATTGATAGGTATCAATGTTGCATGATTTCATTCTATACAGGCTGAACTGAAAACTCCTGATAGCGCAGCCTACACTTAATTATTGTTTTTACAAGGGAGGTAGTTGATCTATCTGTGATTAATCTCAAAGATATGAAATTTGATGTTACCGTTGGTTCATTTCCATCAAGATACATGTTTAGAGATGAGCCCAAGGGCTAAAATTAGGCTACAAAACCGTTGGGTAGCCCTCTCCCAACCATGATCAACGGGAGGCTGTGGATACAACCTACAACTGTACAAGGAAATCTCGTGCGTCCATCATGCTATTACAATGACATTACCGTGCCCACGCACAACTATCAAGTCCTATACACTCTACAGCTGTGCAATGCACCTCTATATATAAGTTGCATTTTCTAAATATTGATATATCACACATAATGTGACTCAATCACATGACCTCCTCTGAAGAGCATGATACCAACCTTGGAGTCAAGCCCTGGTTGGTGCTACCGTTGGTATCTTGATGTGTTTTCCCTCTATTTTCTAAGTTAAAATACAATTTTAAAGGTTTGTCAACTGGATTGAAGATTTTTTTGGGCTTTATTTGTTAGAATTTTTTTATTATTGACAGAATTAGATGAGATAGGGGAAGACGTTGAAGATTGCTTGGCTAAAGGAAGTTGTGGCTTTAATCCAACATAAACTTACCAATTTAGCCATGAAATCCTACATTTATGAAGTTGCCAGAAAGTAGAACTACATCTGTTGATATAAAAGAAACATGCGTGAAATACTGTAGAATGTCATAAGAGATTTGATGTCACACATTTGAGGTGCTTGTTGAAATTCTGTATAAGGATCTGATTGCCGCTGAAATGGCACGTGCCATGCCAAAGAAAAAAACAAGAATAAGAAGAAGAAAAAGGACTTGAGAGCCCCTTTATCAAACTCCTTTGGCCCAGTTCCACTGTTTTATGAGCAGTGCATGTGGAACCAGAGTAGTCAGATGAGTTTCATTAGGTTTCTATAAATATCATTATATTTCCCCCCAAATTAAGCTGACTTTGAGGAGCCCAAATATGTGGTGAGGGTATTGGCTAGTTATTTTATACTAGTGCCTTGATATTCCTGGGCTTAGTAGTATGCTGTGGAAAAATTGAAAAAAATGAAGAGGGAGAGAGAAGAGAAAGCTCCGTTGGTCAACTTTATTTAACTTTATTTCGCCCTCCTGATAAAATAAAGTGAACCACATTAGCCTACTTTTTGGATGTTGAGAAATTGAAGTTATCATGACATTTTGTGCTCTTCTCCTGCTGGTTAAACTACTAATCATCCCCTAACTAGCAGAACTAGCATCCAAATAGGGCCTAGAATTTGCTGAAACAGGATAGAGTAATATGGATCTCAATTCTAACAACCTCTCTAAGTGGGTCATTACATTTTTTTGCTTATTTGCTGATTGGTTTCTTTGGCGGGTTTCTTACCATGTACAAACGGAAAAGTTCTATATAGAGGTTAAAGAATCCTAGTTGTTTTGTGAACTTGTTGTTAGATGGGCTATGCTAGAATATTGCTATGCTAGAATATTTCAGGTAACATTGCAATAAGGGAATTAAGAGGGTGGGCCTTGACGATGGTAAGATTCCTCCATTAAAATCTGGGTGTTACGGGTTAGAAATATGGAAACGAACTCTCTGCATGCAGGGATAAGGCTGTGTACATCTGACCCTCCCAGATCTTGCAATAGGAGCCTCATGCACTGGAATATCCTTTTTTTTATGGCCATAAGGAAAATCCCTTAACTGGCTATCTTAAATTTCAGGTCTGCCCAGTTACCTGTAGTGATCAACGACGCTCTTCACGACGATATCCAGGAAGTGGAAGGACCTTAGACAAGAATGTTCACTCTCCCCTCTTGTTCTAATTTTTGTAGTGGCTCTGCTTTCTTGAATGTTTATGAAAGGTTCAAAATCATCAAGATACATCCTGATCTTTCTTGTTCTAATGTTGCTAGAGATGATGCTTTGCTTAATCATTCGCAGTTTGATGATGACAAGATAGTGTACAGGAAAATACTCATCAACTTCTTTTTTTTGTCTCTTGACAAACTAACTTGACTAAAAGGTTCTGGTGAGGATTGGGATAACTAATGATAGTTTGAAAGTCATGTTGAAATTCTGATTTATGAGGTGATATCTTCCTGCTTGGACACTGGATTTTCCTTTGAAAGTTGAAATCAGATTGAATCAATTTGGTTTGTTCGATGCCATAATTAATATATTCAAGTGAAAGGTGGTGACAATATGATATGAGCTTTTGGTGAAGGATAGCTTAAGCAATGTAATTTGCACTTATATCTCTTTTGACAGATCAAGAATGCCGAAGGGGTTGCAAGGAAATACTGAAACATAATAAGCAAAATTTTGGGAGGAAATGAATTGGAGGAAGGCTATGCACCTTTGGGTTGAAGTATGCTTCAAGAAAAGACGGCAGCAATCTGATCAGGTTTGTGATTACCTGAGGATATGAAACATGGACCAGTTGTGTGCTTTGCAATTGTGCTGTTGATTGTTGTGCTCTTTGGAGGACAATTGATGGAGTGAGTGGCAAAAGGTAAGCTTTAGGTGCTAAACCTAATGATAAGTTTCTTACATCACTTCCATAAATGAATGAAGAAATACTGATTGATGTTCGGGTATTAAAAACTGGCATTAGTTTGATGTTGAAAAAGGTAATATGTATTTCAGGAGTGATAAATAATTGCATATATCTTTCCCATGATTTGTTTCTGATTGTATACATATTGGCTGATATAGATGCAGTGGTGGTTGTTACTAGAAAAAGATTGGTTATAGTGCCTTAATATAGTCTTAAAGATTTTAAAATTTGAGCAGAGATAAAATGCTTTAGGAAATGGGGACAAAATAGAGCATAGAACTAGTGGTGTTAAAGGTGCTCTAAACTAATATTTTGGCAATAGTGCAAGTAGGCCATATAAGAAAAAGACTTGGGACTGCTTCAGGATATTTCAAAAATGTGGAGAACAGTAGACTGCAGAATTCTCACTTTTCTTGAAACAGGAAAGGGCTAATGGTTGGCCAATAAATGTTTACAAGGAGCAAAATGGGGAAAAAATTTCAAAAAAGTTGTCCTGTCCTTCGAAACAAAACATAAGCGGTATTAGATATGGCAGACTGGTGGAAATGGGTCAATCACATTCAACAATCTTGTGGACATATCTAGTAAAATGACTTCCTCAAAGAGTGTGAAGTATTCAGTACTTTAGAAAGAATGAAGGAATTTAAGGTGCAAATCATCAATCTGTACAAAATTATCTAGGAACTGTCCCATTTCAATGCCCAAATGGATGCAACCAAGGGGAAGAGGGGAAGAGAATTTCATACTGTTGCTTTTAGGCTATGGTTAATATTAGTGGTCTTTTAATTGGGTCTTGGCAAGAATTTTCCCTGGTTCTTTAAGTCCCACCCCCTTTTTTTTCTTTTTTGCTACACCGGACAACTTGTACAATTCTAGTATGAATACATCCACAAATGTCAAAATACAACAGGTCATGAAGCATCGGAGACAGCTCTCCCTCACCAGTCTAAAGAACACCTTAGAGTGATTTGTCACAAAGAAAACCACCCAGTCTGTAGCTCTATTGGCCTCCCTGTAGACATGCCTTGCCCTGAAGATAATGCCACCACTAGCCATACCCCAGATGTTCCGAAGCAGGAGGTGGTATCCCTCAACTTTTCTAGGACACCCCGAGATCCAACCAATCACTGTGGCCGAGTCACCCTCAAGCAGGATGGCATTGGCCCTCAGCTTACGCCGAGCACGCCAAAAACCAGCCCAAGCTGCCCTCAGCTCCGCCCCAGAGACTGAGATGTCGAAGATTGGGCTCCCTCCGGCTGCCACGATTCTAGAATCCGGGCCCTCTGATCACAAAATTTGCACCGCCCCCTACCCTTTAGTCTAGTTGAAAGTTATTGGAATGGGTCATTTTCCTCATGGCTCTTTTCACTTTTTGGCTTTTTGGTGATCTGCTTGGGCAGCCCTTAAATTTTCTTGCGATACATTTTTTTGGCTCTCTTGCACGTCTAAATACTTGATTGGTTAAGGTTCTGCTTATCAGTGTCTTGCAAAAATGGAATAGCTAGACTGCTGACTTACACTTGAATTTCTGATCTGGCCTTGAAAGATACAATGTAATCATTTCAGTATTCAGTACAAGGTAACAAATTATCCTCAACTTTATTAACTTTATCTGCATCTTCATACTGCCATGATGACAATAGATAAACAGAGTCTCTGGAACTTGGTTCGTCTACAAAAGCTTTTCTCAGTCGCACTCTTTCTAAAACTTGTGGGTCAGTATTCCTACTGATTACCAAGATTGAAGTTGAATATCGAGCGCCGCCCCAAGCATCATCATCTTGTGGTCCTTGCAGCATAAGACACTGTTAACTGACACGTGCATGGCATCCGTATGGAAAATTATTTTGCCAGATTTCATATCCTTTATATTTTCAAGTGCTAACTACAATAGTTGATCATAACTAAAGAATCTACACTATAGCCATTGTTATATACGAACTTTCAACTATCCTCAAAATTACTTTCTTCAAACTTTCTTCGCACTTCTCAATCCGATGCTTTGTCTGATGCAGCTGATGCTAGTGCTGGATGATATCCGATATTTGCTAGCACAAAAGTGAAAGCTGATGCTGCCGTGGATGCCACAAGTTGTTGTGCTTGCCAATGTGCTCTTGTGAAGCTTCTTTGATGCACCCCAGGACTCGTTTAGGCTGGGAACCCTCGTGCTTTTCTAAATATTGCATGTGTAGGTTTCAATTGGATCCTTTATATAAGGCTGTTCTCCACTTACCTGTAGCTTTCTGTTTTGGGTGTTTCTGGTCCCAGGCCACTCATGGCTCTTGTCTATGGTGAAAAGATGGTGCCAACTCTTGAGCTGGACTACCCTCTTGCCCGTTCTGTTCCAGCGTATCAATTTTCTTTTTGCCATATTAGATGTTCTTATACTTCACGTTAGCAGTTTGAATTTTTTATACATACAAGGAACTATGATATCTGAATGTGCAGAGCTCTTTTGAGATTCCTTTCTTTTCTTTCCTGAGAAATCCAACCTATCTTAAATTCTCACTTCTTTTCACTTATTTGTAAATTCTACAGTCAGTATGTGATATCTTTTTACAAGTTATATTTATAGAAAAGCTTTTACTTCAAATCCTTCTTGTTGGTGTACATGATCAAGAGTTCTCTGGGCCACCTCTGAAGATTTTGTTGAGGTGGCTGTACACTCATCAGCGGACCAATACAGCTTGAAAAAGGTTTTTTTTATCAAACTCCATTTTTCCCAAATACCGACTGTTCCTTTATCTATTCTTCTTGAAATATCAAGATTAGGTGGCTCTTCTTAATATGACATGCCATTGGCTGGTTTGGTTTTTCAGTGCATGTGCTCATCAATGTTCAAACTAGGGAACCTGCTAATTATTTGTATATTCTCCAAATCTTTTCCTTTGGACTTTGATCTTCACCATTGTAAAGAACTCCAAAATATTAATCCGGCAGAGCTACGATAGATTCCTCCAATTGACTTAAGATGTGAAATCACAAGATCGTGCCACCGACTGGCAAACAGTTGTTCAATAGCTTGCATTTGTAGGATGGTGGCTGCCTGCCTACAGGAAATCATGCGAGTCATCGCCCTGGTTTGGCTCCGTGTTATAGCTGCTTTCTATGTTTTGGCTGATATGGGACGAGTCCAGATTGTCATGGGGGCATATCAATTGTGTAAGGTGCATTGCATCGAAATTTATACAATGCTGGAATCACATTTACCCTTGTTCTGACAGTATTTGAATCAATCTCTCATCTAAATGTTTCAGAGAGTTAAATCTAGTTTTATTTATTTATTTATTTATACTATAGAAGAAATTTATAAATGTGTCTTGAGAAGTTAAAACAGCTTGCATGAAACATGCTTTTGTTTCTACCTTCCAGTGTTAGCTACCAAGACCAGCCATCAGACTGGTTGTCCCTTACAAACTTGTTCTCCATGGTGAAATCGGTGAGGCATTCTGTTTTCTGATGATACAAAAAAGGTACAGTCCATTAAAACCTTTGTCCTGTGGGATTCATTTTTGTGATGGATTTGTGGGGATTTTGGTCAAAGGAGTCCCTGGAAGTCTTATGCCGCTTTGTTTCTGCCAACGTTTCAATTATGCTGATGTACTCTGGTGATGCTTCTCTATGAAAATATTATATACTGTTATTATGTAAATAAAAGGCTGTTATTTATACATTCAAGGTTAAATAGATTTTCTTGAAGAATATGGTAAGAGTATAACACATGTCGCATAAATGTCGCATAAATGCTGTCATTCTAGTCATAACACATGGCTGTTATAGCAGAGCAGCAGATCAAGTAGGAGAGGGGGGGATGTACCACAAAAAAAAGGGAAAAAGAAAAAAAAAGTAGGAGGGGCCACGGCCTCTTATAGGTTTCTTAAGTGCACCCTCCTTGGACTCCATTGAAAATCGTACCTAATTTGGTACAATGCATACCCTCTAATAGATGAGTCTTACTGATTTCAACTTGGATTTTTTTAGGAATTTGAAAAGTATCTGAACTTTTAGTAAATGCTATATGATTTGCTATGATAGCATAGGTTATATTTTATTCTGGAAACCTCGGGGTAGAGATTTGAGACTTTAAAGTTCACGCATGGATTGTTCTCTTAATTTTGGATCATCTCTTTGGACTTCCAATAATGATGCATTTCCATAAGATCTTAACAGCAATTCATGTTTTATTGTTTTTTAATATTATTTGTAACTTTATCTCTTTTGACCCTTTTTGTATTGTACATTTTAGTTAAAAGAGTTCCTTTTTTTTTGAGGGAATAAGAAGAGAAAAATCCCATCGGAGCTTTTATTAGAAGAACAATAGAGTTAGAATTAGTGTTTCCCTATTATCATTGATGTCTAGTTTTGAGCTCTTAATTTTCCCCAAAACATCTTCAATGAAATCAGGAGGGAAGTTCCACCATTTAGTTTCGAAAGTTTCAACATATATTTTTTATTAATAATTTTTTGTAGTCTTTATACTGGCCCTTTTAAGGAAAAAAAATCTGGATCGGCTCTTGTATTTATGCTAAATAACAACTTTTATTTAAATGATGTTATAAATGCCTATATGTGTATATATAGACACATATGTGACGCTGGTGGTCCAAGCAACTGTTATGATGGTCTTTACATCGTTACGATGGCTTTTATATCCTAAAACATGGTTTCTGATAGCTTTCTTTCTTTCTTTCTTTTACCTTTATTTTTCTAAATGATAATGTTCTCCTGTCTAGTTGTTAATTAAAAAAAAAAAAAGCCTTTCTGCACTCAAAAGGGTGAATCTGCCCAAAAGAAGGCGAGGCAATTACTCTACTTGCATCATGTTTGGTTTGCAAGAAAAATTTTTTTATTAAAATATATTTGTAGAAACCATACTTGAGTATATAATATCTGAAAAAATAATTTTTACATATTTAGTTGTCTATAAAAAAAGGTACATTTTAAGTGGCTTATATTTGGTTAAGCATCTATATTTTTTAAAAAAATATATTAAATAACTGTTATATAGAGAAAGTCTTTATTTTATTTTATATTAAAAAATTAAAAATATTTTTAGAAAAAAATATTCTAATTTTCAGCCAGTAAAATTAGACTTTACCATATTTCATATAAGTTTTTTTATAAAATATAAAAAAATTATTTCTATAAAAAAATATTTTCCATCTTTCTTCCTTAAAAATTGTAACCAAATATAAAATATTTTTTTATTTTTTTATTTACTATATTTTTCCCATCCTCCAGGAACCATATTTTTAAATAGCCAATATTCAAAAGGGGTGTGATGGTTGTGGGGAGCTTTGCCTTTATGTGCGGTGGGCAGGCACCAAGCCCAAAGGCGATCTGCTGTTAGCTTTTTCCTCTTTCTGATCTGCCACAAGTGTGATACCGAGTGGCCACCATCTTGGCGGCAGGAGCTTTATCCAGGTGCGTCAGATGACGGTGATGGATGTCATTTTTAATCTCTACCGTTCAATCAATTCTGATATTTAGACCACGCTGACGTTCCTGACATCTATGCAGTTACATCGTATGGTAGAGATTTTTTCCTCCCCGTTATAAAGATCTTAAACCTTTATGTTAGGTGTTAAAATCGGCACGAGACACATAAAAAAAAGACAAGCATCCACTAACTACATCTACATCGGGTACATTTGAGTCCCAAATAGACAGCCTCATGCCCCTACTTTCCCAGCTAAGCTATTCTAATGATAAATTAATGCCCTTCTTTCTCCCCCCCTGGCTCTAGCCTGCCTCAGGTATCTCATGGTGCGGAAAAAAAAAAAAAAGTAGAGAAGAATTGTGATTCTCACTTTGGCATGCAAGTACCTGGAATTCTAGAGTTAGAATGATAATCTGATATATAAATATAATAATTGATATCAAAATATTTTAACCTATATAATAAAAACAAGTTAACTATTATAAAAATAAGAATTTTTTTGGACGAATATCCTTCTAAAATTCAAAATTACATAAATACCTTTTTAAAATTTATATTTATTTCTGTGCTCTCATAAAATACTATTTTTGCACAAATACTCCAAATATAACGGCTGTTCTAACACCGTTAATAAAAATCATATTTATTTTAATTAAAAATACAATAAAATTTTGAAATTACTTTTGTGTTTTCCATCGCGAACGTCTTATATATTTTTTTTTTGCACATCTATATATTTTGGTCATTTTAATTTGAAATTTTTAATTTTTTAACGGTGTTAGATGGTGTGGTACATATACAAAAATAAGAATAAAAAAGGGTGGAATAGCAAAACAAGTGTTTTACTAGATTATACAAGCAAATATCAATTTGGGCAGGATATTTATGCAAAATTCGACAATTAGAAGGATATTCATGGAAAAAAACTCTAAAAATAATTTACAATATAATTTTTTTTAAAAAAACTTAATTAATGCTGTGATACTGGATCAGTTAATTTATCCTGGATAAAATAATTAAGCGCTGATATTTTATATGTATGCTCCGTGCAGGTGAATGCGAGATGATGAAATCTGTGACTCCAACCCCTTTGTTTTGATGCTGCTAATCCAACCAGCGGAGTGAAAGGTGCGTCCCTATCCCGTTCTGGGCACGCGCCGACTCACTTCAGAAAAGGAAAAAAGTCTTATCCTCAAGCACGACCGACTCCTGGCTCCAGCCATATCTGATCAAGGAAACGTGAGCGGGACCACCGGACCCGTCTCATCCAACGGTCACGATGCACGTTGACGCCAATACCGGCTTCCACGCTACGGCGGGGTGGCGGACCTGAAGGGGATCGTCCCTGCAACGTGGCCGTCACATCCACCAATGAGGGGATCCCTCCGTTTGCAAAGGGTATCATTATCCGTGAGTTGGATACAGCTTCTCCTATCCCCAAATCTCCCATCCCATCATTCCTATCCACTCCTTTTCCCCCCATCTAATTGCATCCTGGGAGATTGATGGGAGAAAGAAAAGGAAACCTTGCCTCACGAAAAGTTTTGAATGTAATCATTTTAGCAGCATGAGTCACACAAGGCTACTTATTGGTTTAAGTTGTCAATATAATGTCCTATAAAATTCGAGAAGCCAACTGTTAATCACTTCATATATGGTAATGACTGTTTATGATTCATGTAGGGGCCTTGCTGCTATCTTAATCTTTTATAGCCAACTTTTGGATTCTAACTCAAAGGCATTATAGAGTTTAGAAACATTGGTATATTCTAGGCCATTTTTGGCAAGATGACAAGGATGCCTCCCTCTTTTCACTGTTTAAAACCTGCCTCTATTTGCTCAAGTTAGCACTTCAAAACCTGTGGCCCTAAATTCTCAGGAAGACTACAGATTTGTTCTCTTTCGTCATCCTTGAAGTCAATTTAGCAAACTCCTTTGTGGAGTGGATGAGATATAATTAATTAGAGCAAAGTGAAAATACATACAAAACGGCAGCTATATGACTTTCTAATAGTGATAGCTATACATTTCCCTCCTCCTCCTCCTCTGCTTCATTTGGGGCCTTCTCCCACTGGTTGAAAGTTCATCCCTAATGAGACATCTCTGGTTCTAAGATCACCTCCTCCACCATCTTTGCTTTTCTATACGCTAGGTTCACACAGCCGGGTTCGGGCATGGCTTCTGCTTGCTCGCAGAACAGGTGCAGCTCGCACGGCTCTCCGATAGCGTCTTCGAATAACAAAGAACCATGGAAATTAAAAATAAGTATGTTTTATAGTTGAGGTTAATTAAACCGGTTCCAAAAGATCGATACCTTGACTTGTGTCTGGAGTTCTTTGATGTAGTCGACAGCCAAATCTAACATGTCAGCAGTGTTGGTTTGCTGTGAATCCAAAACAACAATTAGAGAGTTCTTTTTCTTCTTTTTTTTTTGAAGAAATAGTTTCAAGAAAGTGTTACTGTTTCATTGGAAGCGTGGCAATACCTTATCCATGTTAGGCACAAGCTCTTGTAGTTTCCTCATTCTTTCACTAATTCTAGTCCTTCTCACCTGATAAAACCAATGAGCGAGTACATGTAATTAGATGCTCCTAGGTTCAATCACCAAGCTTACTAATGGAGAAACAAACGAGAAATTAAGAGAGCAATTACCCTCTCGGCAATGCTTCGTGGGTGAGTGGCGCAACCCCGTTTGGCTCGGATCTTGCAAGGGACAGCATCCTGGAACTGTATAAACTTTTCGATTGCAGCCATCTCCGACGAGGTCTTTGGCAAGCTGAAATGATGGGTGAGACCCGATACATGGCTCCTGATCTCTCCATTCTGCCAAGCAAGCAAAGATATGCACTTAGAGAAAGAAGCCGGTCTAAAGGGCAGGGGTGATCAAGAAGAGATACCTGAGGGTTTGATGGGTTGAGACCCGCAGTCATCTTCCCCTCGGCCTCTCTGGCTATTCTAAGCCCCGAGTAGTTATCGGAAAGCAGAGGGGAGTCATCCCAGGAGGCGGCCGGAAAGCCCGGCATGTAACACCGGCCGCCGCCATTGCCGACTCCCAAGTTACTATCTTCTGGGCTACGTCCCCCCATGCCCTCGCTCCCTATCTCAGAGATCTGAGACATGAGCCCGGACGAGGAGTTTTGCCTTGAAGAGAAGCTTATCTGACCCTTTGGAGGATTTGTGCCATCCCCCATGGAGCCATTCCCATTGCTGAAACCCGTCATGCCTCTCATCATCGCATAGCCTATAAAACCATAGAAATTTAGCCTACTTTCATCCGAAAACTTCGTAGCAAAAATTTATCATTAGAAAAAAAGACAGAAAAGAGAGTTCAGAACTCTTATTAGCTAAGCCATAACTGCTCCAAAAAAAAGGGACAAGAGAAATGCTAAACTTAAAAAAATGCCCCTTTATTTACCCCCCAAAAAAAAAATGCCCCTTTTCCCCTCCTTGTCTTCTTAGCGTCATTTGTTTAGGCAAAACAGGATGAAATTTTAGCTACCGTACTTATTCCAAAAGCAGAAACTTTTCCAAAATTTCCGATTTTGCATCTTGTGACACAGGTTAAATTGCACGGATAAATGTGATTTTTTTCCATATATACACTGTTACAGAAGCTAGTCCAATAAATAGGCAACAGTTCTATGGAGAAGAACAAGGGAGAGAGTTACCATTTTCTACATCGAAGCGTGAGAAAAAGCCCGCGGGGGAGCTACTGTGCCGAATGAGATTGAAGCAGTTCCCGCCATCGCCGCCAACGGCGGCTCCGGCAGCGGTCTTCATCTGCTCCGCCTCCAAGGCCATCGAACTCACTACCCGGTACGAGCTCTCAACCGGGCTGGGGCTCGGCAATTGCTGCTGCTGCTGCGAGTGATACAGCAGCTGGGAAGCAGAGAACCCGCCGCTCTGCTGGCCCGCGAGCTCCTCCGCCCCGCTGTGCTCCATCGTCGCGGATGCCGCCGCCGGAGGCGCCGGCGGGGCGAACTGGGGGCTCCTCTGGCCGCCGGCGGCGGAGGCCGGTTTGTTCCGGATCTCGTCCCTGGGATCCGGCGCCAGGAAGCGGGCGAACATGGCCTCCGTCTGGAGGCTGGAGGGTCTCGCCGGGAGGAAGTCCTCGCACACCTCCCCAAGCAGCGAGCTCGGAGCCGATCGGTACCGGAGCAAGCCGGAACTCATCTGCTGCTGTTGCTGCTGCTGGCCGTGCAGGATATCGGATTCCTCTTTCGTGTGGTTGAAAGGCGCCGTAGCCGCTAGGTACGGAACTTTCAGATCCTTCTCCGCCGCCGTCGGAGGAGATCCGAACATCATCCTTTGCTCTCCTCCTTCTCCGCCTCCCCTCCTCCCCACCGGATCGGGCCGGGAGACCCCTGTCCGACCTTTTTTATCCTCTTCTTCTCCTCCTAGAACTCGTCCGCCTCAGAAAGCAAGCAGAGTTTTAATTTTTGTAGGTTTTCCGAAGAGATCTTGAGCTGCATCTCTTCAAACCCAAACTATTGAAATCAAAACCAGATCAACACAACAGCAGAAGCTCCAGTTCAACTGACCCTCTTCGCCATTAGCCGAGATTGAACAAACGCGACATCTCTCAAAAACCGATGTTAAACCTTCCAAGCTTCGATTTTTAACCGAAATTCGCCCGTTTCTCCCCGCTCAAACACCAAAAACCGATCGGAAATAAAGAAAAAAAAAAGCACGAAATCTTCTAAAAAAGCTATGAAAAGAACCCGAGAAAGTGGTTTCTTTCACGCTTCTCCCCCTCCTCCAAGCCTCTGCATTACTCCACTCACCATCACCATCGACCCGAGCGAGCGGTCCTCCTCGACCTCTCTAAACTCCCCCTTTTTAATTATTTTCTCCCGACTTCGTCTCCCCCAAGCACCGAAACCAAGGAAGCGGTTTTCGGCATTTTATATCCAAGGAAAAAAAGGGAGATGGAGAAATGCCAGAGCGTCGCCAATGAGCGAGTCGCAGACGCGAGCATTCCCACTTCTCCCCCGCCTGTCGGCTGATACATATCGACGAATGACAAAACTACCCCTACAACTCCCCAATACTTCCGAAAATGCCACTCGATGGTTATCTTTTATTAATTATGCAAAACAATTTCGCATAGTATATCTTTCTTAATATAAAAATAACTGAAACTAATAGTTGTGCAATCCATCAAGCATTATTAAGAAATTATAATTAAAAAAAACAGCAAGATGGGTTCAAATCAACTCTAGTAATAGGAAAAATGCCTTGGCGCAAATAGCTTATGAGTTGTCTAAACCAAAGGAAAGAGAAAGAAACTCCCATCAAGATTGATAGAAAAAGAGTTTATGAAGGATAATATTACTATCCGTTGCTTTTTTTGCGGGCATTTCATACATCATGGATACGAATACATCCAATAGAATCAGAAAATAAAAGGTCATGAAGTGCTATGGACATCTCTCCCTCCCTAACTCATAGGGTGCCTCCTGAATGGCTCGCTGCATATACCACCACCTAGTCCGCCGCCCCATTAGCCTCATAATATACATGCATAGCCTGAAATATAATGTCCTCTCTCACAATCATCGAAATATCGCAAAGTAAGGGATGAACTCCTCCATCACTACTTAGGCCCCTTCGGACCTAGCTAATCACCGTGACCGAATCTCCCTCCAATAGAATTGAACTCGCCTAAAGCACCCGCCGTGCATAATACAAGCCCATTCAGACCACCCGCAGCTCTACCCAGGAACTAAGGTATCGAAATTCTGGCAATCCCCCGCTGCCACCATACTAGAGCTTAGCTCCTAATAACAAATCCGGCCCCTCCCCTCCTACCTCCATCCGAGACTAAGCCATCAAAATTGATCTTGAGGAAGCTTAGTGTTGGGGGAAAAATGGACCACCCTACAAGCACAAGCAAAGCACCCATATCCGACAGCAAGGCCGAGCTCATGAAGGCTGCCGAGCTCAGAAGGCCGAGCTGACCTCAGAAGGCCGATCTCGTCGTCCATATGCTGCAGCCATGCCCTGC
>JAOXJJ010001168.1:57513-68694 GCA_025769935.1 Phoenix roebelenii | reverse complement strand
TGCATCTTCAAATATTTGAATTTTAATAATTTATTTATACATTATTTGTCAAGTTTTCTCTTTGTTCGAGGACTTTTTAAAAGATTTAAGATATGTAGGACTTTTTAATAAGGTATCAGATCCAACGCCCTTCCGTATTCGGCGCGTGTTCACGGGTTCCCGTGCCCCGAACTCGTGGGGGAAGCGATGCCGCAACGTGATGGCCAGCTGTTACCGTTCGATAAACGAGATTAATGATTTAATAATTAATTATCGGATTTAATAAACGCAGACTTCGAGATGATTGAGATTGGATACATGGTCTAGAAGACACAGCAGCTGGTACAAGGTAATCTTATAAATTTCCGCAATGTTGATTTCCCTGGGTAATAAATAAACCTCCTCTAAAAAGGTTCATCGCTTCTACAATTAAAATAACAATTATTTATAAGACAAAGAAATAAAAGAGTTATGAAGATATTTTCATAAAAATATATAATTATGTCATTGTGCATGGGCAAAGATATTATTTTGAAACATTCATGGCAATTTGATTTTACAATTATCAATATCAAAAGATTGAACAATGAAAATATCGAGAAATGCACGATAGCTTTCTTGGTGAGATAATACTAAAAAAATTAACTATTGTTGTTTAAGACCCATTGATACAAAAATAACTTATTATGATTGTTGTGGTTCAAATCTGGCCCGAGGGTGACCACGCCGGTGGAGCCGAAGGAGCCGCCAGTGTGGAGAGAGGAAGACGAGAACCACCTCCTGCGCGACGGCCGCGGACCTACACAAAGCCTCACCGGTTTTTCTGGTGAGGGCCCTTCGACAATCAAGTTAGAGTAGGCAAATTTTGGTCCAGCCGAACGGTCCCTTAGGAATTACCTGACCGAGCTATTTATGGTCTCGGTGGAGTGGACCAGGTGACAGAGGCGCTGTCAGTCCCTATCATGAGGGGGTATAGCTCTGAGCCGGATGACGTGCAGCTCAGGTAGGCTGGTGACGTGCAGCACAGCCCGTTCTTAAAAACGATAGGGCTTTGACAGTTACAGCAGGGTATGACCGAAGTAGTCAAGGTACCGTCTGACTGCTATTGGCCGGTTATGGAGATATGACACGACAGTGTGCTGGAGTACGGCCTCGTAGGTGGGTGTAGGCCTGCACGTGGATGTGGTTATTGGTGGGGCCGAGCTCGTTAAGTAGTCACGTAAGGCGTTTAGTGAGGCCGGCTTGGTGTAGACTGGAAGGGCTTGGTTTTTCGAATTCCGAGGTGTACTCGAGGGAGCGCTCCGAACTCAAGGGTCGGAGCGTATGCTGTGCATTGCTAGGGTCGGCGTCTCGAACTTGGTCGGGACGGATCGACGTTTATCTGAAGGCACCCCGAACTTGGTCGGGAGAGTCGGCAAATGTCCGGAGTTAGTGGAGTTTCGAGGACGAGCTGGCTCTGGGCTGAAGTGAAGGTTTGGTCATTCATTGTTGGTGTTTACTGAGCCGAAACGGGGCGACCTTTTAGTTGTAGGCTGGACGATCCGTTTTTCCCTCTATCAATGATCATTGATACGTACAAATATAATATTTGTTTGTATAGTATTTATGTGCAAATCATTGTTATCCATTTAATCAAAAAAATACAGCATTTTAGACAAGAAAAGAGCAAAAAGAAAGTGGCCATGCTTGCTCACCCATATTGCATACATAAATAGAAGTATTCCATATATATTTTTTAAGCAAAAAAAGACCTTTTAAAATGTATAATTTCTGTCATTTTAAGCCATTCCTTTAATATATTATAAAAAAATTAAGAAATGGTGTCTTTAATATGAGATTAATCCTCTTCCATTTTTAAAATAATTGAAAGGTCTAATGTTGGCCCAATGTCTTTGCTTGTCCATATGGACCTACCACGCAAATCATCAATGGGTAATTAAACAGATTACAAGATTTCCAATTTTGCATGCATCATAAATAGATCCATCCAGAGAGATGGGATGAATGAATATTAAGAATGATCAAATCTTCAAATATTTAAGAAATCTTGAACAGAGTGGATCTGATTGAACTCAACAATATGTTTTGTTTCTTTTTTTAAAAAAAAAAGATATGGTTCGATGTAAACCAAGAGGAAGAGGATCTCGTGTATTTTTGGAAAGAGGAAAGAGAAGGAAAACGATTTTCTAAAAAAATCTAAATAAAAAAATAGAAAATATGAGCAGTTTTAATAAGGCGAGAGATGTAAACCAAGAACTGACAGCTTAAACTCCCATACATTCTATTCTTGATGATCCAATGTTTCTTGATCAATATTAATATATCTCTACATCAAAATCTCTTTTGTAAACCAGATGCTGTCAAAGGCCTTCAAGTACTCTCACTTTTTAATTTAATATAGAGAAGAATTAGGGCTTAAGGAACTTGCTAACCATGAGCTTGTGACCGTCTTACCGATCGAGGCTGCAGTCTAATTTAAACCCTAGCACTTTATTTTAATAGCGAGGTTAGGGTTGCATAGGATCTCTAGAAAGAATGCTTAATAACCATGAACTTAGTTTTTAATGATAGCTCCTCTTACAATCCACTTCATCGGTCAAACCGGGATTTTGTGTTTTTTTTGTTGTTGTTGTTTTTGATGAGAAGGTCAAACTTGAAGCTGTGAACTGTTTGGTTACATGTAGCGCAGTACCTTATTTGTGATTATAAGATGCCAACCTTGTATTTTATTGCCAATTTTTGTTGATTAAGCATTGCTTCCCCCTCCAAGGTCCAAGAAAGAGCAGCCATTAGGACCTTTAATTTGGATCACCATGTTGATTCCCAAACTGTCCTCATCAAGAGGTTGACCTTAGAATTTGGATCGCGTAAGGGAACATCTCCGATGCTAACAAGGATCACGAATCTCACAGCTAGTTGGATTAGAATATGATGCATATCAGTCCCAGGCAGCAACCGCAAGATTCGTGCTCCCATCGAAAAGATTTTGGTATCATATTCCCATATACTAGGCTTCTGCGTTCTTAAGAATATGTTCCATTTATCCCCAAAGAGGTTATGCATAAGAGAGCATAATTATCACCCCAAGGATTTTATCTAGTGGAATATCTAAATCATAGCTTCCCCTGTCCCATGGTTGTAAACATTCCTTGCAAGGCCATGGAGGATAGCATGTCCGTTTCATGGCATCGAATTAAGAATACTGGCCATCCTTTAATGGCGCAAGAGCCTGGTCTTATTAATATCCTGCTCCCTATATTCCAATCACAAAGCCGGTCTTGATAGCAACTTTAATTCTAGTGGTATTCTTTGGGGCTCCGACATGGGTGATCTTTAGAATTCTTCTACATGAAACGTACCTTCTTTCAATTATTTGGTTTCATGAGCATCCATATATAGTTAAAATGTTAGAAAATGTAACTCCTTACGCATGGTTGCTGTTCTACCAAAAAGTGCAAGAAATTAAATTCCAAGCACCATGTTCCAAGCACCACATCCAGTATTCATACTCCGGCATCTCTTTAGCCATTTGTTTTGACACATGCAATACCTTCAATCCATGACATGGCACTCATTGATCTTGACAAGTAGGTCCAAGAGTTATTTGTTGAAACCATAACAAGCATCATATCTTATGCTACGTTAGTAAATGCTCATTTTCTTGTAGAAGGTAATGGCTATATTTAAGTTCAAACCAGTATTTGGTATTGCTTAAAGGAAGTAATTTGTTACTTCAAAGTGGAAAGAGAAAACACTTTCCGAAAAATATAAGTCTGATCTGAAAAGTGCTTTTGCGGGAACAAAAAAATCGAAAAAACGATTAGAAGTATCAGGGAAACCTCCTTTTTTTTTGGCTTTTCCTCATTTTAAAAGCCAAAAAAACACCTAACAAAAAACACCTAACATGCAGTAAAATTTCCTTAAATTTGTCGAGGATTCTATAACAATAGACCGCCCTGTGACTTCATCCAATCGGCATATTATTTCATGTTGGTTCTCATAAAATTAATTGCTATAGGCCTACTAATATGAATTGATCAGTGGATAGCTCCGCAGTTTGGTACCCTCTTTTAAGGTGTAAGGTTTGAGTCTTACGATGTGCATTCGATAATTTAAGTTTGGAAAACTGCGAATCTGAAAGTGTGGTGTAAGATATATAAATTAGAGGTAGGTTTTACAACTTTAAAGTATGCAATGGGGCTTGGGAAGGACACACTTATACTACTTTGGTTCTTCGAACACCTCACATTATCTTAGAGGGTGGCTCTAAAATGGTAGTTTAATGGATTACTAACTAGGAGACAAGATTAAAGGGCGCTCATTCACTAATAGTGCAATGGACTAGATAGCTCCTCATGTTGCCAACCATATAGGATGCTTCATTTCCCTCTCATCAGCTCCCGGACAACTTCGAGATCTCTTGCGCTCTGATTCTTATAGATGTATTTACACTAAAGTGGTATAATATTTCTGCTTTACTCCTCGTGTTGTCACTTTGTTCTTGTCGTTATATTTTTTTGAATGACCCTAGTTTCTAGTATTATTTATCAAAACGAGGACCGAGTATAAACTGACGAGATGTGGGCTTATAAAGAAAGCATCCTTCCATGTTAGTAAGATTCCTTCTTGTCCTTTTTTTTTTTTTTTTGGTATTATTCCTTCTTGTCCTTTGGAAATGGGTTGGTTCCAAGGGAGTTGGATATGGTCTCGTGACGTCTTTTTCAGCTTGGATTCTGAGATCCCCATGTTGATATGGTTGGTTCCATTAATTGGATGCTGAGGCTGGGATGCTTTCTTCTCTTTGCTTTTTCTTGCCAAAACGGCAAAAGCGAGAAACTGCAGAGAGGAAGGTAGGACAGGAGTTAGTCCTCTCACAACATAACCACCATTTGTTTCCATACGGATTTTTGAAATGTACATGACTGGGCTGGGTCGCCTCTTGCATGGGCTATGAGGCCCATAAAGAAGAATAACAGGCCAGACCATCCAAATTGGCTTCGTAAGAATGACAAATTAACGGAAACAAAATAGGGACATCTAATTTCTACAGGATCATCAAGTGGATGGATGGATGACTGCCTGCTTGCGTTCTACATTGTCAGCAGCAACCGAATCCAATGCGAGCAAAATGGATGGCAGGATTTCAAATTTTTCTACAATTTCATGTTAAATTGCACTAGTGATTTTGATAGTCATCCACTCAATGTTCACTCTGTGATGCCGTACGATATAATTGAAATCATGACGTTTGTACGGTCATAGAATGCACTCATGCACGCAACTTAAGGCGCTAAGCAATAGACTCGGTTTAAGTTTCAAGAAAGGCTTGGTTTGGACAGCAACAGATTGGGCTCCGTTTTAGATTGATAGATGCATGCATCCGATCCAATATTGTATAGAATATAGTTCATACCTTTTTCTGTTTAATGTATGTACAAGAGTTATCTCAAGTTTTTTTTTTTTTTTTTTTTTTTTATATACCGGCAGCTCACACTAGTCTCGCATGACATAGCCAACTGAGTCAAAAGATAAAATACTCCACAACGGTGGAGGTACTGGAGCGCATCGAGTCCAAAAGATCCCTCTAGAATAATGAGCAGTAAAAGAGATGACCCAGTCAATAGCTCTATTCGTCTTCAGAAATACATGTACAACACTGAATACATCGCACTTATGCAGTAATCGCCGGACGTCCTCGACAAACGGATAATCGGAAGCCCCTGACCCTCCTATAGAATTCACTCAACCACCTGCACTGAATCCCCCTTCAGGATAATGCAACGGACCTCCAGAACTCGCCTCGCATACGAGATGCTCTCCCAAGCGACCCTGAGCTTCGCCTCCAAAATAAATGATTCGAAGATGCGCTGCCCTTCCGCCGCGATCAGCTTGGTCTCATGATCCCTAATCACAAAGGCAACACCTGTGCCTCCTCCACTAGCGGACAAGCTGCCATCAAAGTTCACCTTAAGATGGCCGGGAATGGAGGCTCCTAGGAAGTGAGTGCATATCTAAATGCTATAACAGCGATGGGGGAGACTTAGATATCCCTAGCCAATCCAGATGAAACCGTCACAATAGCTTTGGAGACTTCGTCGGCTAACTGTATAGCTCTATCCATCATAACCCTCGGAGGGGCTCTCCTGCTCTCGAAGACCTCGTCACAGTAGCTCATTCACCTTCGTTGAACAAGTTATTCGTGATGATATTGGGGTTGTGGTGAAGGAGTGTATGGGCCAACTCTGGTCAGGCTAAGCTCGACAAAAGTATTCGGAATGATTCGGCTTGAGACGACATCTAGCTATTGCACTACGAAATGAGAACTTTGAAGGATCGATCCTTTCTGGAAATTAGAAGTTAGGATACTAAATGATTTCATTAAACAAATACATTTGTTCTGGTATTAAATCCAAATTCTCGGCCGCCCACAGATGTTGAGATCCATTATTGGCATTTTTTGATCAACCTGAAGCATTGGAACTCAAGATTATGGATCTCAATACAAAGAGGCCGAGGAGGGTGGACTTGAAGCAAATTTGGTGCAAGAACTGAGACACAACTTGGCATATTACGGTCTCTTGTTAATGAGGCAAGAAATGCTATGAAGCCAGAAATCGCGGGTCAAGTGGTTGCAAGAAGGTGATTGCAATTCATCGCACAACCATCCTTCGTAGGCGTGGGGGGCACAAATAGTATCGAAAGTGCAACCTGAGAAATGGTATCAAGGTACCATGCTTGAAGCCAGAATTCCTTCTCCATAAGAGAGGCCAGCCCCCTTGCAGCCCGACCATCCATTTTCCCTAGGAGAAGTATTCAAGTTCTCATCCAACAACATAAGGAGTATAACAAGATGGAAAGTGTAAATCGCAACTTAGAATGAATGCGTTTGTTTGTATGGTGCTGAACTGTGCATTGATGGTGGATGGAACTCAGTCCACGCCTTGTGTTCCAAGATCCAACTGAGATACTAGCCTACTCGTACCTCGCTGAGGCATTTCAATCTGCTTCACTTGAAAAGAGGATTTCTTACTTTTTCAGACTTAGCACCGCTTTCTTACTCCCACGTCATATAATTCCTCAATAGTCTAAGATTAACGTCTATAATCTAACACCTTGGAACCTTGATTCATAATACTCCATGGCATGAGATGCCGATCCAAATGAAAGGGAAATGAAAGTCTAGTGTAGAACGCAAACAATCACAATGCTGCCGCAATATGAAATCAAAGAACTGCACTGGTAGTAATGTGAGAACATGGTTTCCTCAGAGCAACATCACCATATCACCACAATTTCCCCTTCCAAACCACCACCATCAACACCGACGGACCCAGCGGGCAATCGAACTACCAACGGGACCCTCGTTCACTCAGCGCGCCGAGCCGACTCGGTCGAGGCTCTCGGCCACGACCCTGATCCTGGGCCTCAGCTCCGGGTCGGGCTCGGTGCACCCGAGCGCCGCGTGGAACACCGCCAGCACCTGCTTCTTGGCGTGCACCTCACGCAGCAGCGCCGGGTCCACCACCTCCGACAGCGGCCGCTCCTCCCCGAATGCCCGCCTCACCCACCCTTCCAACTCCCCCTCCCCGTCACCGCAGCCGGCCGCCGGCCGCCCCGTCACCACTTCCATCACCACCACCCCGAATGCGTACACGTCGCCCTTCTGGGTCGCCGCTGCCCCCGGCGCCCGCGCCTCGGGCGCCAGATACGCCGCGTGGGGCCCCCGCCCGGACGCGCCCACGAGCTTCTTGGACCCCGAGTGGGTGAACTTCTGGGTCCCCGAGATGAAGCGGGAGACGCCGAAGCCGGAGATGTACGGCTGGAGCTCGTCGTCGAGGAGGATCTTCGAGGACCTGATGTTCCCGTGGACAGACTTCCGGGGACTGCACTCGTGGAGGTATGCTAGCCCCCGGGCCACCCCCTGCACTATCGCCAGCCTCGCCGTCCACGGCAGCGCCGGCACCGTTGGATTCAGCGGTCCGCCTGCCGATTTTATAATCAGAACACGATCAGACGGCTAGCAATAAACGGAAAGAGGGCTTTGAGAGGCGGAAAGGTTACCGTGGAGGGCGGCGTGGAGGGTGCCGTTGGGGACGTAGTCGTAGATGAGGAGCTTCTCGTCGGGGGCGTAGTAGTAGGCGCGGAGGTTCACCACGTTGGGGTGCCTCGCCCGGCCGATGGCCGCCGCCTCCGACTCGAACGCCCTTCGCCGGCGCCAATCGTCGCCGTCACCTTCGCCATCGGCGGCCTCGCTGAGGCGGCGCACCGCCAAGGCAGACCCAGGGCGCACCACCACCTTGTACACGATCCCACCCCGGCTCTTCCCCACCACGTAGGCGGAGGCCCGGAGGAGCTCCTCCAGCTCGAGGTCGAATCTGCCGTCCACCGCGACGTAGATCTCCTCGCTCTGCCCCTCCCGCCGGTCCTCCATCGCAGCCGCGGAGCCGCCCTTGCCCTTTTTCGCCACCTTGCCCTTCCCGACGGCGCACCTCCGGCGGAACTGCCACTGGAGCACTAAGATCGAGAAAATGGCGGCCAGGACGACGCCGGCGAGGATCGGGACCGTCATCGCCGGTCGCAGCCGCTTCTCCTCCTCAATCGGGCGGGAAGTGGGGGAGCTTGGGTTAAAATTATGGTTCGAAAGAGGAATCGTGGGATCTTGCTTGTTGGAGCCGCTGGAGCACGGATTCTTGAGCGGGAACCCGCAGAGGCCGGGGTTTCCAGCAAAGGCGGTGGGGCCCTGGTTGACAAGCGATCCGACCTGGGGGATCTCGCCGGAGAGGTTGTTCTGCCGGAGGTCGAGACTCACTGCGACTGGAATGGTGCCGAAAGCAGGCGGTATCCGGCCGGAGAACGAATTACAGGACAGATTGAGCACGCCGGAGAGCCGCGGCAAATCGGCGATCCCCGGAGGGAGGGAGCCGTTGAGGAAGTTGGAGGAGAGGTCGAGGTGGGAGAGGGAGTCCAAGGCGCCGATCTCGGCGGGGATCGGGCCGGAGAGGTTGTTGTGCGAGAGATCGAGGGCGGCGAGACTCCGGAGGGCGGTGATGGTGGCGGGAATAGGGCCGGAGAGGCTGTTGCGGGGGAGGGAGAGGGTCTGGAGGGAGGAGAGGAGGGAGAGCTCGGAGGGGAGGTAGCCTTCGAGGGAGCGGTTGGAGAGGGCGAGGGCGGTGACCCGACCGCCGCGGCAAGTGACGCCGAGCCAGCCGCAGGGGTCCGGATCGGAGTCGATCCAGGCGTCAAGGGCACCGGTCGAGTCGGAGGAGATGGCCGACTTGAGGGCGAGTAGGGCGAGGCCGTCGATGGTCAGCGACGTCGCCAGCGAGGCGGAGAAGAGGAGGAGAGACACGAAGGCGGAGAACCCGACCATTTCTCTGAACTTCCCGCCCTATTCTCTTCTTCTTGTTCACAATGCCGCCATTACTGCAACGACGCGTTGCAGTGGGCGAGGTTTTGGTGAAAGTGGCGGACTGAGGGTTTATTATTTGAAATGGCGGAAATGGACATTTGTATGTATTCGGTATCTGAAGTGGAATTTCTGGTAGACTTGCTTTGCGCACATGAATGGATCAAGGATGGTGGCTTGGAGGGTATTTTGGTAAATGAGAATGGATGGTCCTGAAATGGAGTGGGGGTTTTTCGGTAGTGGCATTGGGAGGCGAACCAGCACAGCTGGAATTGAAGCTTTTTTACGGCCTTTGTCTCGCGGAGAGCCCGCGAAGTTAAAGTACCGTCAAGTTTTTGAAAATATACCTCCCATGACTTGGCTGTGGCTCTTTGGCCTGGGGGACAGCCTTGGAAGCATCCACGTCATTGGTGCAGTTTAAGCAATTGGAAATCCGCCATCCTGGACCAGCGTAATTTCTTACCGCAGACCGATCAACTTGTTTTGTTGCGTAGTTCGCTGGCTTTTTTATTTTTTTATTATTTCTATCTCGGAAATCGACTTTTTACAGGATAAACTATTATTATTATTATTTTCTTTTGATACAACTCAAGCATGAGTACAATTACGAAGGGAAAAAAAAAAAAAAACTCGTGTCACTTCCAAAAGATATTTTCCAAATAATGTATAGGAGACGATCCAATTCGCCATACTATTCGTTTTTCAATGGACATAAAAGGCTTGGAAGGAGCCAAACTCTCTCGTAAGCCCACGTATACCCCGAAATAGCGGATGCTCGTCATCATAGTTGTACTGGCCTTAAATCCACTCGATCACCAAAACTTCTGACGACAATGACTGCCTCACCTGATGATACATAGCACTGAATTGAATTAGCGGACACAGAGTCATGTAAAGCGAGTGGAAGGGTCAGACCATCAGGTGGATTGGAATCATGTAGATAGGAATCAGGGGCTAACGCATGCCTAAACCGACCTATCTTTCCTCTCCCTTATCGATCGAGCCTCACTTCCGCTCTCCTTCCCTAACAGATAGTACGACCTCCTAACGGTCGATAACATGTTCGGAGATCATTATACGTTAAAAGTCATTAACGAAAATATGATTAAATCCACTTTTTGAAGACAAATGTAGACAGGATTTTATTCATCGATGAAAACGCGCTTTAAAACTAAATTTCTTCTAGGAAAATAACCATCGATTAAGAAGTGAAGTGAGGCTTTGAAAGCCGAACGAAACGAATACTTTCTTTTCTTGTTTTTCCTGTGACCAACTCGACCTTAAGGAAGAGGGGACCTAATAAAAGGGTAAGGAAATCTAGGCTAAGGGAAGTAAAGGTTTTATTGTCTGAATTTCCTTCTAAATAGATGTTATCTGCACCTAGTACCAACCTCGCGTAAGTGATGCCCTTCCATGCTGCCCTCAACTCTGCTTCGAAAGCCAACACGTTATTTGCTATGTTTTGGATATTGTGATTGTATTATTAGTTGTATTTAAACCAATGTACTCTCTTTGGTGCCTTAACTCTTTTCGATTGATCGGAAGAGCACATACTAGCTCCGCGTAGAGTCTGATTTCATCTCCTCCTTTCACTGCCATTTTTATTGTTGGAAGATAAGGATCTTGCAACGAGGGAGTCAAAGAGGAGGAGTGTACACCGTCCTGCAAGTAAAGGCTATAGGCCTTTTGCATTTTTTTGTAATCTACTGTGGTATGGCTGTGTTGGGGGAAAAGTTGTGACCGAGCAGGGAGCCACCAAGCGCCCCTCCGAGCAAGGAGCCACCGAGAGTCCCCTC